>CAUHTR010001358.1:0-81524 GCA_959609185.1 Schmidtea polychroa
TGAAAAATATCAAGATCTTGTAATTTCCTGGATACTAAAATTTTTGAATTTTGCGAGGAATTTCCCCCGATGGATTTGGCGGCAAACCTTAAATATATTAGATTCTCTAATCAAATGTTGCTAAGTTGAATTCTAATTGACTTACAACTGTTGAGAGTAATATTCTGCACGTAAATTTATTGTGATATTCAGTAATACCTTTTTTTAATGTTTAGCATTGCATCTTTTTAATTTTGAAAAAATAAATTAAGTCCGAAAAGTGCCCAATCCGTAACACCTTCATACATCTATCAGAATGTGTGGAATCAATTCACCGCAATCTGTGAATTCACTTCAGCCCCAGCTTTGGAAATCCCAAGTATTCATGACAAAAATCACTCGTATAAAGCACCCGAAAACACAGTCATTCTTGCTCGAAAGGAAGCCGAATGTTGTATTTGTTTGACTCTTGAAGTGCTTTCCATAGATTATTTGATTAAGATAATTATAATCCTTTCAGGCTAGGATATTGCTATTAAATTGTGGCCATGTCTGTTGTTGTCGACCGTGCAGTTTGTCTGTCAAAGAATGTCCTCTTTGTCGACAAGTGATTGTCCAAAAAGTTAATTTAGAGTTTTCTATTTAATGCAGTCACAATTACTCATGTCACATTAATTTACTTTCTTTAATTTGATATATTTTATTAATTCTATATTTTACTCACATTTTCTAGTCCTTTGCATTTATTAGATCTACCATAGAAATTGGTGAATATTCTTTACTTTTATACTATGGTTACAATTACATTTGATTGCGTAAGACTTTGTTATTTTCTTAATTTAGAAGTATTGGAAAATATTCAAATATTAATTAAAGTGATTCACAATGAAATGAAATAATTCAACAATAAAAAGTAAACGGAAACCAGATTTTTTTGAAATGTGAAAATGTGGTCAGAAAAAAAGGCGGAATTTATAATTAGAAGAGAATTTGAAAACAAAATGTATAATTAATTATGAGATATGGATTTACAGAAAATCAATAAATAATTATTAATCGAATTAAAATTTAATAAATGTATGTCTAATAAATCTGCTCAATCGTTTTATACTTATCATCCTACAGATTTGGGTAATTTGAATAAAAGTCTAATTTTATTTAACTCAACGGTTTCTAATGAACAAAGATTGTCCAGCCTCCAGTGAGATTTGAGTGAGGCATTTTCATCTTTACAGTGTAGGGTCGATTTCGAAAATTTTACATGAACACCAGAACTATCTAATTGAAACATTGCTGTGTCTTGTAGACAGGAATTCCTCGGATATTATTTCGTGTTTATACATCAAATTAACCAGTCAAGGAATTTCTGATTATAATTTTTCTAAAGAAAACAAATATTAATTAAATGACATTGAGCTAAAATATTGAAATTGATAAGGACTCATCTTTACACGTGGATAATAAAATAATCTCAAATTTTCAATAATTTTATCATTTCTGTAAGAGTTCAAATGGGGTATTATTAGTTTGGAAACTAGAAATTTTAAGTTGTGCTCTAAAATGCGTTTAAAGATCATATAATTATTTCAATAGAGCTACTGTTTAAAATGAGCTATAATTGTAATTAGATGAGATAATTTTATTTTAACTAATCAAAAAAAAATTGATGCAAGCATCTGTTAGATTCAATGTTATCGTGTTGAGCCACGCTGTTTACCACGCTTCCACAGAGCCTCGCCATGTGACCACATGCCCAACTCCTGCTAGACTCTCTTTTCGAAATGTTTTAGTTTAACTTTATTTGATGTTGTGTCTGAACGCAATGTTCCGATGCGTTTTGGTCATACTAAATATACGTGGTCTTAGAATCAGTTTTTTCCCAAACAGATTATTAAAAGTTTTAATATTGAGCATACAGTACATCGAGCTCAGAGCAGCATTTAACATATACCTACATTATAATATACAAAAGTAAATTAGAAGAACTAGAATATTTTTATCAGGTAATTATTTTGTGTTTGTGATATCAATAAAATTTCTTAATCTGTATCGATTTATTTATTTATATAATACCATCGAATTGAGATTCTGTGAACCTGAGAATTTCAATAGAAAAAGGTGGTCTACACCAAAAAAGCGTGGTAAATTTTTCAATTAAAGTAAATTATGGTCCAAATTTTTAAATTAAAGTAAATTTAGGTTCTAAAAAATTAAATAAAAGTAAATAATGGTCCAAATTTTAAAATTAAGTAATCAATGGTCAAATATTTTAAATAAGTAAATTAAAGTAATAATTTTTTAAATAAGTAAATTAAAGTAAATTAAAGTAAGATTTTAAAATTTATTAACAAAAAGTTGAAATAATAGAAGGTGTTTGAGAATTGAAATTTTTTAATGAAAATTTTTATGAAATATTTTTCAATGGTAATTTTTAATGGAAATTTTTATGAAATAATTTTTGAAGTTAATTTTTAATGGAAATTTTAATAGAATAATTTTTAAGATAATTTTTAATGAAAATTTTTATGAAATAGTTTTCAAAGACAAATTTTAATAATAATTCAACAACAAACCAACAACTTAGTACCAACAACCAGTAACTTACGAACATGTATTAACAACTGATACTAAGTATCTGATACTAAGTACCTACAACCACCTAACAAGTACTAACAACCAAAAACAAGCAACCAACTAGGTACCAGATACCAAGTACTCACAACCAACATCAACCAGGTACTAAGCATTATCAACCAACTACTAAGTACCTACAACCACCTACCAACTACTCACAACCCACAACAACCAGCTAACAACTAACTACCACCTACCAAGTACATACAACCAACATCAACCAGGTACTAAGCATTAATTACCAACTACTAAGTACTAACAACCAAAAACAAGCAACCAACTAGGTACTAGATACCAAGTACTAACAACCACCTACCAAGTACTAACAACCATCTACCAAGTACTAACAACCACCTACCAACTACTAAGTACCTACAACCACCAGGCTTTAGTTAATGTTCAAAATAATACTCAATTCTGCTTTTTATATAGCATACTGGCCGTATTACATTATGATGACATAAAACACCACATAGAAAGAGTAATGAATTATAATTTAAGTGGTAATATATATTTATATCATTCTAAATATATATATATATATATATATATATATATATATATATATATATATATATATATATATATATATATATATATATATATATATATATATATATATATATATATATATATATATATATATATATATATATATATATATATATTAGGGTGGAGTGAAAATTTTTTTTTCTTAATATCTTGTTTGGATAGCTATAAAAACTTGGTAACACATGCAATTAGTAATGTGGCAAACAATTAGACAATTTAAAGCATATCTTGAGGTTCCACAATTGACCTAAAGTATAGGCATATTTCGATAAAAAAGCAATAATCTTTAAAAAAAACATTTTTTTATAAGTAACATATTTATGTTATGGTTTAACTTTTTAACAGTCTGTACATAACATTACAAGTAATAAGAACCATATCTGTGAAGGGAAACCACATGCAAACTGTCTAACATGTTTTTATAACTACAAATGATGTTGGGCTTTGGTGTCCAAGCTTCTCACAATTCAACAATGACTTTCCAATGGGACCAGAAAATCCTTTCTCACAGTGACACTGAGACATACAAGAGCACTTGCAGGAGAAATGTCTAAGAGTTTAATCGATTCATCTTTAAACTGCGATATTTTCTCTCTGTATAGTTCTGAGTCCTTCCTAGATTTATACGGCTTCAGCAATTTCATGAACGTCTTGTGGTACACGTTCAACATTTCATGAACACGGCGGTGGCTTACATGTGGTATGGAAGCTTTGTCCCATATTTGTTCTACTTTCATTGACACTGTTTCTGCCACGTTGCGATGTGAAGGATCTTTATTGTTCAATTCGCATTTCAGTCTCTGCTTTGTCAGGTTGTAGAATTTCATAACATCTGCATAAGTCGGTAGTTGATTGTCGGGCATCTCGGATGGACCACCAAAGATGACACAAGACACTTTCTTTCTGGTTACAGCCATTGCAACTCTAAAAAGGAAAACCAGAGGCATTTAAAATCCATAGTGTATGGGTGGCAAATATTTTGCTATTAAAAGTAATGAAAATATTATTTAAATGCCATCAATGACTTCAATAATATGTTATAATATTACCTCTTATAATGAAGTATCGTAGTGGAGTAATTATTTATCACTAACAATACTACATACAGCGATTCAAAAAAAATACAATGTTATGCAATATGTATGCAATAATCCGTCTGAATTGACTCTAGAAACAGGAAGTGCAGCGTGTGAATGCGTAGAAAAGTGAACTAATAATGATCTTTTAGTTAACAGTAAGTAACGATAACGTATTAGTGGAAGCAAAAAGTTGCCAATTCCTTGTAATGAAAAGAACACCGGATAGCAAATACATTATCGTTGACTTGACGTTGGACTTGACGCTCTATCGTTTGTTTCCATACCCGGATTAAGTTGGGCATCAGCTATTAAACAATTAGCTGAACCGGTAGAACTTTTTCAAGATCCAGAGCTTTACCGTTTATTTGAAGCTGGTATTCGTGGTGGAATGACATTTATCAACAAACATCATGTTGAAGCTGATGAATCCACACAATTGTCATACCTAGATGTTAATAATTTATATGGATGGGCGCTGTCGCAAAAACTTCCTATTGGGGAATTTAGATGGTTAGAAGATCAGACTGAAATGAATGGTATTGTTGAAAGATGTGCAAATGGGGATGAGTTTGATGGAGATCGTGGATATGTTCTAGAGGTTGACATCGTCATTCCTGATAGTATACAAGATAAACTAGATGATTTACCTATAGCTCCTGAGCTTTGTTATCCACCTGGTAGTAAAGTTGAAAAGCTGTTGTTAACTCATGAGCCTAAGAAAAACTATATAGTTAATGGTAGAGTTTTGACAGAGTGGTTGAGTTACGGCGCAAAAGTCACAAAAGTTAATCGTGCTGTAGAATTCAAACAAGTGGCTATTTTCAAAGGATTGGTGGGTTACAGGTGGTTAAACATTTCACCCTTTCGTGCTGTTTCCAGCGTAACCCAGAATACAAGCTTGATTTTGCCAATTGACACCCGATGAGCGATCACCGTTGGTACTGTGTTGTCAAGCACTCCTTGGGTCCACGGACTATCGTTAGAAGATTTGTGTCCGATTTCATTGGTCCCCTACTTCTATAGTTTTCCCAAAAACACCACGCACATCTCATCACTCATCTTCATCATTCAACATACAAAAATTCAACTTCAACTATCTACACTTTATTTACATCCATCGGTCCTGCACATGAACTGTCAAGTAGCGCTGACTTTCTTGCCTCTTCTTCTAGTTTTTGTTCGGCTAGCCGTAGTCGTTTGAGTCGCTCACGACCATCTCGGCCTAACCGTTTTCGCTTGGCCTTGGGTTTGGGTGGGTGCATTTCGGCCAGTTCTATAGCCATGGGCCGGATCGCTGCCGTGACGTGCTCATCGATGGCCCGTTGGTTCAATTTTGTCTCCTATGGCCCGCATCTGTAGCTTTAGGGCCCGTATTTCGGTTTTGTCTTGAGTACTCTGGAGCTGTAGTTGTTCGATCTGCCTCAAGTACTTATGGGCCACCTCAGGGCGGATCCAACTCTGTTCCATCTTCCGACAACGTTCCTTGAACTGATTGACGCTAAGTTGCAGCCGCTCTGCTTGCTGCTGCGCCTGCTCCCTGTCCTTCCGGAGTCCCTCGAACAGTTTGTACACTGAAGTAAAATATACAATCAACCGATTTTTACCGTAATTTTATCTCCTCATAATTGCCGGTCTCTATGAATCGAAACTCGGGTACCCCTATCTGAAGAACTACTCTCATTTGAGTGGAATATAACACTAAAATCCTACGTGTGTATATAAATTTCCGTCGAGTTGATGGTCAGGATGATAACGTCTCGATTAGTATATAATGCAATTTATTAAAGTAACAACACCTAGAACGACACATCGAAACAAGGAAAAACAATACGTTTATTAAACAAGGATTGTGACGAATCACTAAAATCAAAATAAAATGTAAGATCGTCCCCAAGATCACTGAAGTCTCAGTTTCGGGGAGCCTTCTTGCGGGGTCGGCCCCGTCTCCTCGCCGGCGTCGGCTCCACGTCCACTTCTTCTAATGGCCGACCGGTTTCGACGGCACGGAGCTGAGCTTCGATCAGACGGAGTTCGCGCTGGGCTCGCGCGATGGCATCCATGGTGCGATCTCTGGCCTCGACGAGCCAGTTATTGTCCGGCTCGGTCTTTACCCATACCGGTGCGTTCGTCTCGGGGCCTTCTCGAATCACTCGGTTTGAGCAGTCCAGGTCCCGACCCTGGCTCCACCGGTGGATGTGGTGCCAAATGTGCCTAGATAGGAGGCGCCCACCCGTTGCTTCACATTGATCCACTTCACTTGATTCTCTGGAGTTTGACATTCTAAATGGTTATGGATAATTATCTTTCTAATTCCGGTGATCGACTTTTTAACCACGCCCTTTTGTCCCTTATATAATCTTTAGTTCTTAAGCCTACTGGGTCATCTTCCTATAGTGCCAACCCTAACGGAATTGAAATTGAACAATAGGAATATGCACTATAAAAGGGAAATAACTTTTAAATAATTAACAATATTAAGAAGATAAATTTTTATTCCCTTTGTGTCGGATTAACGCCATTTAATTACATTTACTAATTTAATAAATGAGAAAAGAATGTTAAAACCAATAAAACATTTTCAGAATATTCTTTAGTTTAGAAAGAAATTTTCCAATGAAACGAAAAAAAAATTATAAGTTTAGTTATTTTAACTGCACCATTCCTATCATTGCCAAAAGTAATCTTAAGCAACCAAAAAATTAATTATTAATTTAGAAATTTTTCCCGACCTTGACAACATAGTCTTGTTTAAGTAGGTGAGGGATGAAGGGAATCATTTTAAATTACGCATTCGTGATGAAGAATTTTCAAATGTGAAGATCGATATCTTAGGTATGGATTTTATTATTCATTGTTTGATAACCTGTGATTTTTATTTCAATTCCAGTATTCACTCTGCTTTACACTCCTGGCAAGTCTAGTATGACGGGTCTAAACCAACAATACCCCCCGGTCAAATCATCTTACCATCAAATATTTGGAAGTATGCTCGGATCTACTGATCGCGCCCCGACGTTGTGGGGACAATTCATAACTCAAGACAAGCAGATATACGTTTCGCAATTCCAGGGAAGTACAATCTGTCAACAGTTTTTCGATGGTGAATCGATATTCACGTCTAATTTGCTCACTGACGTCCTGTTGTTCACTTTGTAGACACATATTTTCGGGTGTCGAGAAATCTAGTCGGCAAATTCTTCTGTTGTTCCACTATCAACAACTTCTTGCGAATCACATTCAATGAGTCGGCCAGGGCAAGAACCATACAACCAGATTTTAGACAATTCAAAGTCGGCAATTTTTGGAGTACGCAATAGAACTGTCTGGCATAATTATCATTGTGGCGTTTTGTGGTATTGGTAATTGACTTTATTAAAGTGTTGGCCGTGCATTTTGGCTTTAATATTATGTAAATAACATCTGGTTATTTAGTTTCAATAAATTTTCTGGTGTATTTAACAATTGCTGAGCAAGGTTTATTTATTACAATTTTATTTAGTTTTAATAAATTTTATGGTATAGTTAACAATTGCTGTGTAAAATTTCTTTCTTACAATTTCAATATATTTACTAGGGAGTAGTATGTGCATCGAGTAGGGTATGCATCCAATTATCACTGATTTATAGGTAGTATTTCTTAATTGATGTTTATGGGGTTTTCCAATTTATAAGTAGTATATGTGCAAATAATATATTTATGATGTAATACGTGTGTAAATAGTATATTAATAATTATAGGGGTTACACAATTTTTAGATAAGTAGCATATTCATAATTTTTATGCTATAGTAGGATTAATCCGAGCATTCAAGTATGGGGCATTATAGGGCTAATTTAGAGGGTATCTATGACATAAGTAATATTAAATAATCGAATATAAATCATAATAAGGGAGGGGGTAATTNATTATAATTTACACTTTTATAAGTAATATATTCGAGTAGTATTGATCAAAAAAAAAATTATAATTTGTAATTTTATAAGTAGTATATATTAGTAATATATTAATAATATAGTATCTTACAAGTAAGGTATAGGGTAATGCATTCATTAATGGTTAATGAGTTTCACAAGCAAGGCAGGTTGAATAATTGCACCGATTGGTGAACATTATAATTAAGAAGTATATACATAGATATATACTTAGTAACAATCGGGGAAGATCTATAAGTTTTATAAATAAGGTATATATTTTCAATATATTCATTAGTTGATGTGGATAAGCAGTACATGTAATACTAATTTTAGGGAATCGATGCAGGATCGTAATTTATAATTTATATTTTTAGAAAATCTAATTAGTAAAATTCCATATGTTTATTAATTTATATTTTTCTGAAAAACCAATTAGTGTAAGTTTATAGTTTATATATACAATTGTAGGGTTTTTATTATATAATGCATAAGTATATAATTTATAATTTATATAATTCATAATTTTATAGATAGTTTATAATTACAATTTAAAATTTATATATCATTTACCACTCGTATGATCTGTAAATTTACCTATCAAATTGTAGGTTTTCTTTTTACGATTTATAAGTACGCAATTTATAATTTACATGATTCCTAATTTATATATAGTTTACAATTTACAATTACAGTTTAAAATTTATATATAATTTACACCTATGTAATTCGCAAGTTTACACATCAAATTGCAGGTTTTCTTTTTACAATTTGTGAATATAAAATTTGCAATTTACACAATGCATAATTTATGTATAATTTACAATTTTCGATTTATAATTACACTTTAAAATTTTGATATAAGTTACGAGTCATATCATCTACAAGTTTACCTATAAAATGGTCGGTTTTCATTTATAATTTATGAGTATGTAATTTATAGTTTGCATAATTCAATATTCATATATAATTTTACAATAATTCCAATTTAAAATTTATTACTTTCATCATAAGTCTTTACTGTTTATATTTTATAATTTCCAATTATTATGATGTTACGATTTACCGATCCAATTTTCGGTTCATGCTTTCATTATAAGCTTGTGGGAGTGTAATTTTATAACATATAATCAGCATAAATTTATAATTTACATCAAATTATAGATTAGGATTTATACTTTTATAAATAGATTGATAGTCGGGGATACTAATTTAAGGGAAAAATTTTTAATTTCCTAATCAATACTCTTATAATCGGTAGTAATTCATAAATTTAACTTGAAGGATATTTAGCCAACTACATGTTTGGTGTATTGTGGTTAATTTGAGTCTGGAGCTCTACTCCATTTATCAGCCTTAGGGTGATGTATCGTTGTTGATTTTTAATGTATAGGTTATATGTACATTATGCAGGTGAAAAGTCAAATCTACCATACATTGCCTGCTTTCGGGGCCTCACTGTGCTCCCTACGACACGCTCCTATTGTGAATGTAAGCGGTAATATACTACCGTATATTATAATAACGATAACGAGTTCCGAGAACTCCATCGTCCGGAGGTGATTCATCGACGAACCCAGCGGCGTATACCACTGAGTCGGTACGACCTCCGACGACCCCACCATTATAATACTGAGGTGCATGCCAGGCAGTGGCCTGCTTACGTCAAGGCTGCGTGCACAGTGACGTTGTAGATGTTGATACCCATTTAGTATGTGAGACGGATCAAAATCGATGATAAGTTCGATCGATGTTGATCCCTCAAAAAAAATTAAACAAAAAATTTCAAAGGGGATTCATTTAATAGAGTCCTATTAAGATTAACGTGTAATAATATTTTAATAAATCATATTAAGATTAACGTATAGAAAATGTTTAATAAATACATAAAATACAGTTGATAGGATAACAATGCATAAAATAACAAAAACATTGCTTACTTTAAAATTTCCCAATAGTGTGCTAGTAATAGCAAAAAAAAATTTTTGGCATAAAGATTAACTTGTGACTAAAATGCGTCGGTATATATACCTATTTTGTACACGTGTATGTATTGATGCATTAAAACAAACTCGAATTCTTTTTATTCCAGAATTTTCTATTTTGCGATTTTGATATTTTTAATGGCAATTTTTGTGCCATAATTTTTGTTTTTATTTTTAAATTTTTATTTTTTAATTATTTTTCGTTAATTTGACGTCCATGATGGATTTGGAACGATTCCAGAACATTCTATTTTACTTTTAATTTAATTTTTATTCTAACTGGTGTTTTTATGAATTTCTTTTTAAGATTTATTATTTTTAATACTAATTTATTTATTTTCTCTAATTTTTGTTGTTTGAGGTAGCTTTTATGATGATCATTGCCATTTTTATGGAATGTTCTGGGTTTTTCTGGAATTTTTTACTGTTTTCACTATCTTTTAAGTTATTCGAGTTTGTTTTTTGTAACTCTGTTGTTATTTGGTTATTTTTGAGTTAGATTTTGCATAACTTCTTGCTTTTGTATAATTTTATTTACTTTCGGTGTTTATATTTTTCTGTTGTTTTCTCTTTTAATTAATATTGTTTATTTGGTGTATTTTTGATATTTAATTATACTTTTTGCTTTTTCCATGTTATGTACCTACGCATTCCAGTCACAATTATAGTTTGGGTCTAGAAGTCAGTTCTAGCCCAACAGGATATATTGATTACAATACAAAAATGAGAGCAGCTAGTACAGATTCGTTTCAGCGAGATTATTATAAGTTAAAGAACAACAGTTTATACGGTAAAACTGTGGAAAACTTGAAGAAACGTATAAATTTGAGATTATGCAGCAAAAGCAAAAGATTGATAACTTATTGTAGTCATCCTATGTTTCGTCGTAGCATCAAGATTGCGGATGATCTCATTGCTGTTATACTTGATAAGGAAATGGTGTGTTTAGATAGACCAATGTATATTGGACAAACCGTACTTGATTTATCTAAACTTCGCATGTACCAGTTTCAATATAAAGAACTTCAGAGTTATAGAGAAGAATTCAATTGTCAAATTAATATCGTAGCCGGTGACACAGATTCCTTCTTTTTAGAGTGTAAAAATGTTGATTTACGCTTACAACTGTATCCAAAAATGATTGCCGATGGGCTCCTAGATACTACAAATTATCCAGTGACTGGTCCATTGTTCTCAGATAAAATTTGTTCGGTAATCGGGAAATTCAAGGATGAGAATAAAGGAAATCAATATAAAGAATGGGTGTTTCTTCGACCCAAGTGCTACTCACTCCAAGGCGATAAAAACACTCTAAAAGCCAAAGGAATAAGTCTTACAAATTCTAATATCACCCATGAAGCCTATAAAAAAGTGTATACTGATGGTGGAACAGTGAGCATCCAACAAAAGAGAATAGGAAGTGTTAGTCATCAGTTGTATACTTTCATTACAGAAAAACGAGCTCTACAATGTTTGGACGATAAAAGGTATTGCTTCAATTCTAATGAAAGCTATGCCTACGGTCACTATAAGATTCGTCAAATGCATATTGCAACTGCTATGTCTAGAAATGAATGCAAATCGAAACAAGCACTTTAACAATTAAATTTATGTGAATAATAAAATATATATTGTGAATTATTTGACTTCGTTAATTAAAATATGTTTTATCATTTAATAATTCATTTGTCCAATTAATTTAGATAATTAGTTTTAAGTAAGAATTATTATTTATCATGAAAAACTTTGCTTTGTTTTGAAAAATTAATGCCCATTTTATTTTAAATTAACACAGCTTTATTTTATGATTATTACTAATTAAAATTTTATTCAAATTGAAATATTATTGTTATAATTTACCTCTTGTTAGAATATAATGTAAATGTAAAATTAAAAAAAAAATAATAATAATAATAATAATAATAATAATAATAATAATAGTAATAATAATAAATAAATAAATAAAATAATACTAAAATAAAAACATAATAAAATAATTAATTAAGAAAATTAAAAAGAAAAAAAAATAAATAGAAGTAATTAAATAAAATTTAAATTAAAAAATTAATTAATTAATTAAAAAAAAATAACTAAATAAATAAAATAAAAATAGTAATAATAATTAAATAGCGTAAGTAATTAAAATAAAACATAATAAAATAATTAATTAATAAAATTAAAATAAAAAAAAATTAAAAAGAAGTAATATAATAAAATGTTAATTTAAAAAATAAATGATTCGATTGGTCTATATTTGATCTTGATATTCCATGACCTTGAAAGTGCGCTGGAATCCTGACTACATACTACTCCCGAGTGCTTTTTGAAATTGACTTCAAATCAAATTTTGATGCATTTTATTTTGTCTTATCAATAAACAAAAAAATATTCGAGTAAAATGCAAAATGTCAAAAATTTTTATACAATTCTCAAAAATTTAAATTTTTTTATTTTTCTAAAAATGAATTATGAACTTTTTATTTTCTTTTGACTTCATATCAAATTTTGATGTATTGATCTTTTTATTGTCTTATCCATAAACAGAAAATATTCGAGTAAAAATTCAAAATGTCAAAATAAAATTATGTAATTCTCAAAATAATTTTTTTTTTCTTATAAAAATCAATTATGAACTTTTTCTTCTTTGCCAGTCTGAAATTTGGAATTTGTTCTATCAATATGAAAATGCACTAGAAAGTGTACAGAGATAAAGAAAAATTTGAAAGAAAAGAAATATTTAATAATTATGCCGAAAAATCTAATTACTTGGGAAATAGCCGACTAATTTCAAATCATAGTGACGATTATGAGTATTTCATATGGATCAAATGAAGATAAATAACCAGAAAATAATTTCAAAAATTTTAAATTAAATGCCCAAAAAAAATTTACATCGTAAAAACAATATTACTTTACTATAAATACTGTTGCTGAAAAGTTAATGATGTATAATCGAATATGATTAAATTGTTAATTATCTATCCGTTGTCCTTCAAACAGTAAAATGGAAGTATACATCTCAGAAAATCGTATATACAATCATTTTCCTTTATGATTACCTCTAGTCAAAGCTAGTCATTTACTTATGTACCACTGATTTGGTAGTAAGTTCAGAAATTAAGATTCCTAAAAATGAAATTCGTTCTCGATATCAAAGTTATTTAAGGAGATAAGATGATCTGGTTCATTATTTATATTTATATATTTTTGAATTATCTATATTGTATTACTCTCTCAATTTCAGTATACCTGCCGAACTTCCACTCGAAAAATCCATTAAAACTACTCGATTATTGTCTCATGGATTCAAAGGTGATACTTTTAATTATTGCTATGATTCTCATTTTACGAATTCACTCAAATGTTTTTTGAGTATATTCTGGTTTTTGGTTGAACTCCTTTTTACATATGCTGTTTTTGGTCCAGAAATTGTTATTATGCACATATAATTAATTTGTAATAATTTATTTATTTATTNTATACTAATTAACTAGTACTGACCTTGATTTTTATTTTCCTGTTTGATAACTTTTATTTCCTTTCTCTTTCTCATTTTTGATTTCTTTTCACTTCCGTTTTCTTTTCTGAGTCTCTATAGATCGTTCCGTTTGTCATGGCGATCTTCCCCCAGGTAATTTTATTTATTTCTTTATGAATTATTATTTAGGTATCCTCAACATAATGTTTTAAATGATTTTAATTTTACTTTTTGCCTTTTCTATGCTGTTTCTAGGTCGTCTCAGTTGACTCTTTACCAAAATAAATTATTAACAGGAAAACCTATTTTGAAGTTTAACTATTTCTCTTTCTAGCCTAACATAATTATATGTTCAATTAAAATATAAATAAAATATATTAATTTGTGTTATGCAAGAATGGTATAAAAACTGTTGTGCAGGTGTTAGGTTCGATCTATTGAACTAAGACAGAAAAATGTTTTATCTGAACTCCAAATATAAACTTTCTGGCGTGTAGGTATTTCAGATATAAATACATTATATGAATTAATTGAATAATACAAGACTTGTGTATTGATAATAAAATATATTATTTTTGCAACAATTCCATTTAATTTGTTACCCAAAAATGCCGCTTTCCATTCATTCAAACCATCATCAGAACAAGAAGTCAAACGCTGGGGCTACTGGTTTATCACAGCGCTGATCTGAGGTGAAAGAAACAAGGAGGAAGAATACCGACAGTTCGTTCCAACATGTCCTATAACAACCCTCTTAGATTTTAATTCCAAGCTGGTAAATCAATTGATATAGTTGATCACTGTTGGACGGCTTTTTAATTTTCTTAAATAAGTTTAATTAAATGGTTAATGCTTTTTTGAATTTTTTTCTTGTACTACTTCAGACTAGCAAAGCTAAAGCAAATTTGATAATGGGTTTTATTTTCTGTCATTCTAAAACATTCTGATATTTATAGTTGATATTTTTTGGCATCTGTTTCTAATTCCAAATTTAATTACGAAATCAGCTGTTGTTTTCCCCTTGTAGTATAATTTTACCAAAAAAAATCAATAATGATTGATGGCTTATTGTCCATTTCACTAAAATATTTCGATTAATTTATATTAAATTTCAAATATGTATTCATTATTTTTAGTAATTATTTAGATTACTAGATTTATCCAGTCTAGCCCCAACATATCTCACACCTTTAAATAAGATTCGTCCTCAAATCTATTTATTTGTTAATTATTTAATTAAAATGGTAGAGTACACAAAGTAAAATATTATAAATTATTATTATAATAATTATTATATTAATTAAAAATAATATTGGTAGTATAATATTTAATGGTCCAGAATATAAATATGACATTCCGTGCGCACAAGCCCGAAATGAATATATTTTATAAAGAATATAACATTAATGAAAACATCTGTTTTGATATTTACAATAAGTAGCTGAAAAATAAATTAATTATCAAAATAAATTATTAAAAGCATGCGAATATCTGCTGCTCTGAGTTGAAAAATATTAATATTATAATAAAATGTTGATAAAATATTAATATTATAATAAAATGTTGATAAAATATTAATATTATAAAAAACATCTGGAAAATAATATAAAGAAAATTTATATAATATTATTCGGCATATAGGCGGAAAATAAAATAATTTATTTATTAGATTTTGCAATAAATTTCCAACCACGGTTTGTATTTTCTCATTCTAGGCATTTCTTTTTTAATAATACTAATAATATTTCATAGTAATATGACATAGTTATATAAAAACCTATAATAGTTTATAAGAATGATGATTGTAATGTATTGTTATATTATATTTTTTTATTGTTTATTAAGATTTATAACGGGTTGTTGTTTTGATCGTCGCGTATTACGTGCGGAAAAAAATTAAAAAAACTATATAGCGATAATTTACCATAGTAGGCTACCCGAAGATATTACATTTGGAAGGCAGGATAATTATTTGAGAAGAAGGAAGATTACCATCTAGGTCTATACTAGATAGTCTTCCGAAAGTGTTGTAAAAATCCAAAAATATAAAGTAGCAGACCGAAGACCATATAATTGAAAGGTTGAATAATTATCAAAGAAAAAGGAAGACTGTAATCCTGAACGATAGAAGATAAAGACAACCGAAATTTTTACAAATTACTAATTTTTTCTTATCGTTAATAATAATTTGTTAGTTAATTATTGTTGATTTCATATATTAATTTTATCCTTGTCTATATTGCTGCTCGAACTACTTACACTCACCCCGATTGTCCCGCCACATTTTTTTATCGGTGACTCTATCGTGTTCCACAACATTTCTTAACATACACGCACAAATAAACATAAACATAATATACATACTTATACCTGTATACGAATATTTAATCGCAACCTATACAACGTACGAATATATTGTTGGGCTTTTAATGCAAGTCGGTGCTACGATCTGACTCCTTTGTGTTCTTTTCCAAATGAATAAATAAACAAATAACCCAACACAAAATCTTTATTGACACTGATGCAGTTACACTTTTACACTTGTATTAGTTTACTCACACTTGATACAATCAGGTTTTGTCTGCACTTTTCAATTGCCAACAAATCTCACGCAGGGGTAGATCTTCCAACGGGAGATATCCCTTTCTGGTACGTTCGATTTTTTTTTAAATGGTTTACTTTCGACTAACTTTAATATTTCCTTTTTCACTCTCGTCAACTTCTGTTTTCTTTTCTTCGACCAACTGGCAATTATGTTTCTTTGCTGGTTCCTTTTATACCTGACCCGTCAATTGATTTTAATTCATCAAGCCCTTCGTATCAAATTTCCCGGGCGTCCTCATATCTCTTTCTCTCATTGTCCTAATTTAATTTTCGTCGAACGATCTAATTTCCCCTTTGATCTACCATTTAGGCTCTCCCATGACGCTAGGGCTTTCCATTATCTCGGGCTTCCCATTATCTCGGGTTTTTCATTATCTCGGGTTTCCCATTAGCTCGGGTTCTCCATTAGCTCGGTTTCCCATTAGCTCGGGCTTCCCATTAGTTAATTAATTTTTAATTAATTTTGTTTTTTGTAATTTATTCTTTCTAGGGATCCCCCATTGATTTTATTTTATTATATTTGAACTCGTCTCATAATTTGGCATCCGCCCATACCAGTTTCCCCCGAAATTATTCAATTTTGTTTTTTGATTATTTTAATTAATATCTTTGTATTTTACATTTATTATTATGAATTTGGTGTTTTCGTTGATTTTCACCTCAATTTTGTATCTCTTTTATTGAACCCCAACATATCTCCCCCCTTTAATATAGATTCGTCCTCGAATCTGTACATTTCTTATAGTTGAAATAATAACAATAATAGTAATAATACCAATAACAACAACAACAATAATAACGATAACAATAATAATAATAACAATAATAATAACAATAATGATAATAGTAAATTAATAAATATTTAATTTTTGAATTCTAAATTATGAATTTTAAAATTTTCAATTTCTATATAAAAAAAAACGCCACACCTTCAATACTTTTCAAAATATTTCGCTTTCGCTTTAAAAATATTTTTAAACCCTTTTAATTATTCCTATAACGTTTTCAGTGGCAAATTTTGCGATTTTTCTGCAAGAACATGCTTTCATATTTCAAGAGCTTGAAATATTTCATTATTTTATTACCCGATTGTCACATTGATGACTGCACTGATAATTATTATCACCAACAAATTTAAAAACGAATAAAGGTAGATTAAAATTTAATTTAAATTTTAATACTTTCAAATAATAATTTCCATGACTTTACCAGATAAATATCACCAATTTATAAATTTATATACTGTATATAATTGTTCAAAATAATTTTATTTCTATTGGATTCTGTAAAAATATGACATTGAAAGTTGAATTAATGAGTTGAAAAACAAAGGAAATAGAAAAAACTGAAAACGATTTGAAATATGAAACCAGAAATTCAATAGAAATTTCATTTACATAATTTTCCGATCAACTGGAGCCGATGTAATCGGACTCCTGTCGGTTGATCTCAATTTGCATTTTTAAAACTAAATTTTAAAATTAACTTTCAAATAACTGTTCAACCAATCAGAAGAAAGGAGGGAAGAAGCGAATTTTTACTTTATAAAGGCAATTAATATTATAATCTATCAAAAGTTGTTTTCCGAATCCACCGCAACAAATGCAGCCACCACACAATCAAACATTCCCCAGTGAGTGAACTTTTAATTTCATTTTTTTTTTATTTTTTTACAGCTTTTGTTTTTTCACACAAACAATCCGAAAAATCATCCCCGAACCGACGGCGCACAGTCTCATCCACTCCGATCTGACACAGCCGATGTGGACAGCCAAGCCCCCACCCATCGTTGGCTTGACAAATATTAATTTTATTTTTTGAAGTTAATTTTATATTTATGCATTAAAGTAAGTAAATTTTCTTTTTAATTGAATTAGTATATAAAAATTTATCACAATCAATGCAATCCTTACATTGTGTTGCAGTTACTGCTGGTACGCTGGACGATTTTGGGACATTAAAAATTTTGTCGTTTTCCGGTAATGTGATAATGGAAAGGTTATTTTCTAACATGGGCAATTAAGGTATAATGAAAAAAATTTCCCTTAATAATAATAATAACAACAAAATAATAACAATAATAATAACAATAACAATAACAATAATAATAATAATAATAATGATATTAAAACAAAACATCCGCGTATCCGTCATTAAAACCGGTTATAGTGTGTGTTGGCCGTTACTACTCACAAAGAAGAGTGAGTAATTATTGTCTACAAATTTGGGAAATTTCATTTTAAACTATTTACCAACTATCCCTTTGGATTTTTAATGGGAAAATCATGTAAGTGATTTTTAATTATTAAATAATTAAATAAATGATATCAAGATTTTAAATTTTTATTAAAATTAATTTGCTTTTTTATCAAAAATTTCCAAAAAAAATGATTTTATTTTCTGATTTTGGTACATTTTTTTCGCTTGTTTGTGTGTATGTTTTATTATAGGCATTGCTAGTGGTGTTCCAACACACATGTAAGTTGATGTGTAAATGATTGAGAGGTTTTCTTTTTATTATAGGCGGTTTTTATTAAGTGAAACATGGATAATAATAATAATAATAATAATAATAATAATAATAATAATAATAATAATAATAATAATAATAATAATAATAATGATATTGAAACAAAACATAAACAATTCTGAAAAAATTAAAAATTAATTATTTCATTTTAAATAAAAGTTCATCAAAATATTTTCAATTTTCGAATCAAAAATTCTGAAATTTATTTTTCCCCTAAACTTTGTGTCTGTTACTGAAAATGAAATTTGATAATATTTCAACTGAAAATTAGTCGATAAAAACGTAGACATTTTATTTTTTGACTAATTAAACATAACAAAACATCTCAATGCTTTATACTGGAAAATGGGAATGAAATTGTCTAATGAATTATTAATAATAAATTGTTATAATTTGTCGCAACCTGTTTATGTGGCTCTTTACAACCACTCATTTCCAATTGTTGTCCAGGGTAGCCAAACCCCGACAATTGGAAATGTGTTTGTTGTTATACATAATAATAGTTTTATTTATTTATTTAATCATTTATTTACTCTCAATTATTTACTTATTTATTCTTATTTTGGGGTCTAACTGATGCGCTGCCAATAAATACATGAGACAAAATCGAGTTCACAATTATTTATTTTATAAATACAATATATAAAAATTAATCCATCTTTATTTCTAATCGTTTCGTTTCATGCCGATATCGTATTATTGTTTCTTCGCGTTCATATACTACACCATTGACAGTGACAGTGTCTCTGACATCAATGTTCGAAGTTGTTTTTCTCTTTTTGGATTTTCGACATTCTGGAATTGGACCATATTCAAGTGTTGGATGTATCCTTATCATCGGAATGCTTACCATTAATGCGACACATTCTTCCGCAATTTCTAAGAATGATTCATTGGCCCACTTCAATTGCATCAATGGATTTTCACTATCCATCGTCACATTCTCCTCGAATGTTAAATCAATTTCTTCAGATTCCATTACATCTTCAATTGGAATTTGCGTTAGTTTTTCTGGTATTGCAGTTGATGTTGATTCAATTTCCCGAAGCTTCTTATATTCATCCCACGAATATCGCTTTGACGGTTGATTTTTGGGCATCGGTATGTCATCAATCCATTGACTTTCCACTTTCTGGTATACCTTGCGTATACTTTTCACGTCCTCGAGAGCCGAATGAATACTCATCTGAGTCTGTTCTTCACATATTTCTTTCACCACTGTTTGCAGTTTGAACCATTCTCCCCTTATGGTTACTCCCATGTTCTGAAGTATTGGTGCTGCTGCTAGATCTCGAATGCCGTACAATTTTTCACTCCATATCCCCAAGTATTGTAATTCTGCATGCAAATCGTGGCCGATCAATATCTTGCCTACTGTCAAGCGTTGAATCTCTTTCATTGCCACATATTGATCACATTGGTTCCTGCTAGCCACTTCTGTAATTCCATGAATCCTTGAATTAAAATGTCGGATTTTTCCTCTTGGAGTGAGGTATACATCTTTTACTACTTTCCCATAATAATTCATAATTGCTATTGCTAAAGGGACCATTTTCCCTTGCTCTGATGTGCCATATTCAGCATCAATGAATAATATTCTACTGCGATTTCTTCTAGATCCATTTCTTTTCTGAGGAACGACATTTTCTTTTTCAACATTTCCTTTGAAATTTTCAATAACATTGGGTCTTCTTCTTCCATTAAATGTATCTGTGGTACCTCATCCGCTTCATTCTCAGTTCTGATTTCCACCACCAACGTTGTCTCCTCATTCGCTGCTCGTAGTGTTCTCCACATGAAGTCCTTCTGCAGCTTCCATGATGTGAATTTTCGGAGTTGCCACCATATTGTATTATCGTTCTTCAGCACTTCCACTGTGCCTCTGATCACGTGTATGTGATATTCTTCCTTCTGAGACAACTCAATTTCATCTGTCAATTTCAATTCTGAATTTCTCCTTATTGTAAACATTCGTATCTTCATTCTTCTGTCATCTATCCGCAAATAATTTGGAATTTGTAAATTTTCATTGATTTCGTATAACTGTTGGCTGGCATGATTTTTCTGCATCTTGAAGTAACTGTCGTAGGTGGATCTTGCCCATTGTACTTGTTCCATTTTTTTTCTACAATAGTTATATAATTAAAATTTGAAGTTAATTTAATTTTAACACTAGGGTTGAGATGGGGTACCCAAAGGATACCGTCCCACCGACTAGTTATATAAATAAATAATAATAATTACCGTTTAGTTAATTTGTTGATTTTTTTTTTCTCAAAATTAATGGAGTTTAATGGATTTTACCCTCTTTTAATACCCTTATGAAAATTCCCATAACCCCGTTTTTCTCTCCCCCTTAACACAGCGCTAACCAATCAAATTGATTCTTTCCGTTGGCATTGAAAAGTGCAGATTCACAAGTAAAATAAAATGAAATATTGATCATATCCATAATGAAATAAAATATTAATAATTTCCATAAAATATTTGTACTATATTACTACTACTACTTTATCAAGTTTTTGCATGCAAAGTATTTATGTCTTACTACACAAATGTTTCTTCATAAACGATCCAAGGTCTCGCAATCTCGGATCGATTCGTAGACGGTTTGGGTATTGTTCGAAATTCAATTAGCACAATGATAATGAGAATAATGAGAGAGATTGTTATAATGAGAGTAGTTATTAATAATGTTACACACACAATTTCACTGTCAGTTTTTAATGACGATATGGTTTCGTTATTAGTCATTGACTCATTGATGTTAGAAAAGATGATTACGTTGGCAGAGCTAGGGGTTCGGTTGGACTGATTTGATTTGTTTCGATTTCCATACTGCGAGTTAATAGATGGAATTTGCACAATTTTATTTTCCACTAATGTTAATTGCCATAAATTTGAAAATAGAGAACGTCTATAGTATTTTATTTTAATGAACACAAATTTTGACGTCGATATTGGTGAACGTTGACGAAAAGTTAATATTTGAGATTTATTTTTTTCATTTAATATCGATTGAATTTTTCCATAATAATATAAAATAGCTTTTTGATTGGGCTCCGCTTGTCGGGTAACATTCACTAATTGATTGAAAATATGAAAAGTAACCCGATTTGTTTCATTAACTAATCGTATCATATGTTGACTAGAGTGTATTCTGATCCATTGACTATCAATTTCAGTTCCGTTTTCATATAAAGATTTTTCATAATAATGAATCAGAATATTATAGTTATGATGTAATTTTAAATTTGCATACTTTATAAAGGGTTTTCTGCTATTCAATGTATCTATCGCATAATTTTGAAAAACTGCTTTTACTTGTTGGGACTCCTGGGGTTCCCAATATATGTCAATTCCATTTACCAGTGGTTCAATTAATACTCGATTATGTAATCTCTTTGTCCAAATATTAATACGTATAAGGTTTTGTATTTTTGTATTATTACTTTTCGAATCCAATTGCGTAATTAACCAAGGGTATTCATAATTCATTGTTAATTGTCTAGCCACATAAATATTTTTGGTGCTGTTCAAATTTATTGGGGTTCAAAATAGTTTATTAGATTATTTATCTCTATTTCTTCTGCTCCTCCAGCATAATAAACCCAAACTATTTGAGTACATGTTGAATAAATATGAATTTTGTCTAATAATACAACTGTATTAGTTGCATATAACGGGAATACTCTCACTGCATTTACTGACATTATATTGATAATCATTACTGTTGTAATCAATAAAACTTTATTGATGTAACTCAGTGGAGCAGGGTTTTTTGTAAACTTTTGTTTAATTACTGGGTTCCCTGCATCTTATTTGGTTTTGATCTCAATGGATAACGTGATTCATCTTCTATTATCTTCTTGCATCTATTTACATGAACAATGATTGTCCCAGCCTTTTTATTGTTTTGTGGACGCAATTTTAAGTTAGTCTCTGTCGTATCACACACTAGATATGGTCCTTTAAACGGTCGTTGCAATTTCGTTGACAAGCCTTTTGTTGGTTCTGGTTTGTTTATATAAACGAGATCTCCAATTTTAATGTCATGCGCCCGTGCGCGTTTATCATAGCATTCTTTATACGCTTCTTGATGATGTCTTATGTTAAGTCCAGCTTGGATCCATACTGACTGTAGTCTTTCATGCATAGCTATTTTATAATCTGACACATCCATATATTGGGAAATAGGTGACTGAAATTCTAGATCGACTGGCATATTGTTTCGTCGTAGATACATGAGATAAAGGGTGTTTCTCCAGTGCTTTCATTTACTGCATTCCGGTATGCAAACAAGCATGGTTTAATGAATAAATCCCAATCCTTTTGTTTCCTATTTATATAGGATGATATCATATTAATTAGTGTCCCATTAAATCTTTCAACTAGACCATCTGTTTGTGGATGATATGGTGAGGTACTAAGTTTTAATATACCAAATAAATCTGTGATTGATTTAAATAATTCACTCTGAAAATTTGTTCCTTGATCTGTAAGTAATTTCTTTGGTGCTCCGTATCGAAAAATAATATTCTCCACAAATATTTTCGCAACTGTTTCTGCTTTCTGATTTGGCATTGCATAAGCTTCTGGCCATTTAGTAAGATAATCGCAAAAAACAATAATGTATTTGTTGCCATTTGTTGTTTCCGGCAATGGACCAACGATGTCCATTGCTGTCATTTCCATTGGCGCCTTTGGCACTGGCATAGGTTTAAGCGGAACTTTTATTTTCCGTCCCGTATTTCGTCTTGTTAGGCATATCTCACACGTATGACACCATTGTCTGACATCTTGTTCCATCGTTTTCCAATAATATTTCTGTTTCAATCTTGATAATGTTTTTCGCGCTGATAAATGCCCTCCTAATGCTCCATCGTGATACAACAACAGTAATGCTTTTCGATGTTTTGTCGGAACAATAATTAACAAATTTTCATTTTGTACACATTTTAACAAACCATCATGAATAATGTATTTATGGTTCTCTTCGGCAATATGTTTCCAGTCACTCTCCTTTTTGATTGAGACAGCATGTTGACGTAACTGATTTAATTCCTCGTCATTTTCCTGATCATCTTGTAATTTTTCGATATTATTTGCCGTTTTAATTGCCAAGAATATTGTATTTTCGCAATTTTTCTCATCTTGATCAACATTATTTTCTACGGGTATTCTCGACATAGCATCCACATTTGCATTTGACTTTCCTGTACGATACTTTATCTCGAAATCATATTCTTGTAACGCAATTGACCACCTAATTAATTTACTGGCCGAATCTCTGTGCTTCATTAGCCATTGTAACGGATTGTGATCTGTAAAGACGACAAATTTTCTGCCCACTAGATATTGTCGAAAAGTAGTTATCCCATATACCAATGCTAACGTTTCCTTTTCGATTGTTGAATAATTCTTTTCATGAGGTTTCAATGATCTGCTGGCATAAGCAATTACATGATCTTTTTCCCCTTCTACTTGCTGTCCTAATACCGCGCCTAATGCGAAATTACTGGCATCTGTCATTAATATAAACGGTTTTTTAAAGTTCGGACATCTTAATATCGGCTGTTTTATTAAGCTTTCTTTGAGTTTATCAAACGCTTCTTGCTGAGCTGTTGTCCATTTAAATTTTGCTTGCTTTTTCAATAACATGTTCAAAGGTTGTGCTACATGTGAGAAACTTTTAATAAACTTTCTGTAATAACTGGCTAATCCCAGAAATTGTCGAACCTGATCTACATCCTTGGGAATAGGATATTCCTTAATTTTCTCTACATTTTCTGGATTTGGTTGCAAACCTCGACGCGAAATGATATGACCCACATAAACTACTTCAGATTTTCCCCATTCACATTTGGAGGGTTTTATTTTTAAGTTTGCTTATAACAATCGCTTGAATACTGTTTCCACATCCTGCAAATGTTCCTGAAAACTATTCGAAAATATTATTATATCGTCAATATACACTAATGAATGTGGTATATCGCGCAAAACAAAATTCATACCTCTCTGAAATGTAGCAGGTGCTCCTGTTAATCCGAATGGTAACACGTTAAACTCATATAAACCCTTCCCATCTGAAAATGCAGTTTTCCTTCTATCTTCCTCTTTGACTTTAAATTGATTGTATCCTTTATTAAGATCTATTACCGTAAAATATTGCACCTCCCCCATCTGATCGAACATTTCCTGTGGAACAGGAATAGGATATGTATCTTTTCTCGTTACTTGGTTCAATTTTCGATAGTCGACACAAAATCTTAAATCACCGTCCTTCTTTTTAACTACTACTATTGATGATGAGAATGGTGAGGAACTATCTCTTATTATATTGAATTCTTTCATTGCTTTGATTTGCCGATCACTTTCTTCCTGATGTATGTATGGTATTCTGTACGGCCGTAATTTTATTGGGGTTTCGTTGAGTAATGGTATTTCATGCTCAATCACCTGAGTGAGTCCCAGATCATACTCATGTTTTGCAAATACATTTCTATATTTCTTTAATAATGCACCGAATTCTTGTTTTTGCAAATCCGTCAAATCTTTGCTTGTGATCTGAGGTTCTTTATAAATTTTTATATTTCTCGGTAACTTCTGAGCTTCCTCTGATTTGATTTTTGTTAATTTTCCCAATTTGGTTTTGGGTTTTATCTCAACGGATCTTGCACTATAATTCGCTATTCTAACTGGTACTGACTTATTTTGGACTTTCACTACTTCATCACACATAGGCACATCGTATTTTTCAACCAGCTTTTGATTTGGCTCAAATATGTACTCCTCATCTGAGACCCTCATAACATCTGCATAGTATATTACTTCGCTTTTTGGTGGTACTTCCAATGTTTGGTTTAGAAATACCTCTCCTACTTCGGGCACTACTTCACCCATTTGTCCTTTTACTAGTTTTCCAGTTCTCAGATCAAGAGAGATTCCATGTAATTGCTCCATGACATCCATGCCAATAAGACATTTTACAGGACTTTTTCTCATCACTGATACCCAATGAATTATTTCTTGCTCTCCAATTATCAGTTTAACTTCTAATTTTCCAACAATATTTAGTGCATTATGTGACATTGATTTAATAATGTGATTCGTTGGTTTTATTTTGGCTTTCTCCTGATGCGTCAAGAAACTTTCCGCTACTATAGTATGACTTGAGCCTGAGTCTAATAAAGCTTCCACTTTTCTCTTGTTAAACTGTATGTTTATTCGAGGTTGTTTTCCTCCTACTACTGTTGTCATTAGTGCATAGCTGCATGGTAGACCAAGCATATTCTTTCTTTCAATTTCAGCACTCGTTGGTTCAATCTTCTCTAATTCGATTGTGATATTATCTACAGGTTTCATTTCTTTTAATTGTTCATTTGGATATATTGGTGCTGTTGGTCTAAATGTCGGGGTATACCATCTACTAAGAGTATCAATCCCGCTTAATTTTGGCATTGGTTCAAGCAAGAACCTGGACTCTGGCTCTACTTTACTCTTTATTACACTTTTTCGAAAGCGTTTATACTCCGATTCCCCGTTGTTGTTATCATCATTATGATCGTCGTTTTTATCTTCCGACTGACACGTCGATTCCTCACTTTTCCGGCCATTTCTTAATTGTGCCCTTACTCTTGCCATTTCTTTAAATTGATGATCTGTAATAAAGAATCTAGCCAACAATGGAATACAACCAATAACTAATTTCCATGACCATCCCGATATTGCGTATATTTGATGTACTGACAACATTTGCGACACTACCACCTTTGCCGTTATCATAATCACGTAAATTCCAATTAAACCTGCACATGCTTGTCCCAAAAACATGAACTTGCCCCAAATCTTTTTCATCGTTTTATACGTAGCTCGTTTGAAATGATCAGGTGTTAGCAAATTTTCGTAATTTACTGTTCCTTCTCCATTCGGTAATACTGTGTCAATCATTTCTGAAATTATCCGTTCCTTTTTGGATGGAAACAACAAATTCCTTTGAGCTTCTTCGATATCTTCGCTTGCATACAAGCCCATTTGTGCCATTTTGTTTAGTGATGTGAAATTTATCAGGTATTCTAAATTTGTTAATTCTAGTTTGTCTGGAGTCTTGACCCCACGATAATCTGGTAAGGCTATCCATGAATCTGTAGCTAATCGGTATAAAGGGGCTAATAATCGATTGCATTGCAAAAGTTTTGGTTTAGTTTGTTCATCAAGCAAGATTCTAGTTATCGGTTCCATAAATCGTACCTTTCCCCCAAAGCTTACTGGTAATTCATTCGTACATTTTTCGTATTTCGCAATTTTCACTGTGACTTCTTTGCATTTGTAACTGTATAATGCTTCTCCAAATATTCTCGCAAACACTCCATTTTCTGATATTAGCATAGGTGCTACTAAATTTGGATTCGTAATTGCCATCGCCATCCGATTTCGGAGAATCTCTTTATTCAACTTACAATCGTTCAGAATCATTTCTCTATATACATTTTCCATGATGTTTTGACTAAAATGAAACAAATAATCAATTTTATTATTAAAATAATGAGTAAGTTTAATGTCATCTCTGTGAATTTTAATTTTTGCTTCTTCCACAACATTTCTAGACACGTAAACACCTTTATAATTTGTTACATATACCATTCGACCACATTTATTTGTGATTTCCTTTTTTATAAATCGCATTCCATCTGCTGGTAACGTAGACATTAAAACTGTTCCCATTTGCTTTGTCCATACTGGGGTTGATTTAATGGTATTATTTGGTCTATAATTCATATTGAAATTATCTGGTTTATCTCTAAACTGTTCTCCTACTAGCTCTTTAAAGTTCATAGTTTTTAAGTGCGCTAAATTACACTTATTTGTTTCTACATTATAAACAAGAATCGATTCCCCTGTTTGGCAATGTGTTTGTTTCATATTACAGAATGGATGAGTTTGTAATTTTCCCGTATCATCATCGAAAGCTCCTTCGAACTCTCTCAACTCCGTGAGATATTCGTCTAGCACCACTGTTTGCTGAATAATCTTACCGTTCATTTTATATGGTTCACCTTCACAGTCGCCATTTGCTTTCATAGCTCCCTTTACAATTATTGTTTCTCGTATTCTATGGTTCAATTTTGCCTTTAAACGAATTTCTGGACTTATTTTTAATTCTCCTGTTTGAAATGCTGCTAGACAGTTTTCTGGAAGCACCTCGACTGGCCTAGGTATCGCATGCATTTTTATGAGTGACGTACGGCTCCATTTACCACAATAGAATACAAATGTTGTATGTTTGACAATAAACTCTCTCACTTGAGTTCTTCGCAGATCAGACTCTTGATACACATAATATTTTACGTCATTTTCTATTTTTAAACTGCTCGGATACGCACCTGGGCATTCCGACATATCTACTACCGAATAAACTTTTCCCATTTCAGTTTGGGAACAATCGTACGCAACTAAAGATGATGTCTGTGTAATTATTGCACAAAACGTAATCACCATAAACATCGCCCATGGAAATATCATAGTTTTTCTTAGTTCTGGCTTAACTCTTTCATTTACTCGTCTTTGGGGTGGACTCATTTCATGCTTCTCATTTTTCTTTTCTGTTAGAGATGAACACAGTGTTTTCCAACCACCTTTTTCGTTTACCCAGCTCATTAAATATTCGTTTACTAGCCGGGCAGCGATGTCTATCAAATTTTCTAACTTGTCTGACCTTGCGAACGTATGCGTTCCAATTTCTAAGACAACATAAGTTAAAGCTATTATTATAACTTCCTTATTAATTTCATTTTTTGCCAAATTTTCAATTACTGATCTCTCGCAAAATGTATTCTCTTCGCCAAATTTCTGCATCACTTCAGGAAGCCTATTCTTCATCTCTTTAACTATTTCTTTCAGTTCATCATCTACCTCTATTTCTATGTCGAACATTGGATATACTGCTTTAACGAGATGTTTCAACATTTGCTTAGTTTCGTCGACGTCCTGTTCTAGCCTCACTAAATATTTCTTTATTTCATATAAAGTTCTAACTTTCTTATTTTTGATTTCACCGTTTATTTCGCCTTCAGGTACAAGTGGCTCTCCTTGTACGTCTGGTTCTGTGGACTGATCTTTGTTATCAGGATCTTTTTGCTCATTATCACTTACGATTTCATCAATTTCTCTATTTCCTTCAACTTGTTCACCCTGATCCTCTGTGTCAGGCTTGTTAGACTCAATATTTGCTTCTAAACTCACTCCCTTTACTACGACTATATGGTTCACTAAATATTTCACTCGTCCATCTCGGATCAAATATCCATTTTCATCCAGCTCTTGTGGTACACACCCGCAATCATATAGGTATTCATCATCGTCAAGTTCTTCACCTTTGTACATTACTATAATAATTCCATCTTTTCCCAGCGTTTCAGCCGCTCTCTTCCGCAATTTTCGGACCTTTGCACACCAATGCTCATCTACATATTCCGTTTTGCCATATCCCTCATAATCCAATGCTATCAAAAATGGCTTTAACTCTACTCTTGCCTTTCTGAGCTCCTTGCCCAATCTTTGCAATAAACTTCTTAATAACTTGGCATATCTGGTTTTCACATGTAAATATGGTCGTATTGCATTCACTATTTTTAGTTTATCGTTTTCCTCCATTTCTAATTTCTCAATAATCTGTAACTTCTCATTGATTTCATCTTCATCTCCAATATATAACGCATCATTTAATTCCTCTAATATCTCCCTTGAATTCCTTTTGTCTGTTATTTTACTACTCATTATTTCATCGCTAGTAATTACATTTTCCATTTTTAATTCATTTGTACTTCCTGGTATAAATCCACAATCTACCAAAAATTCGTCATTTTCTAACAATCTCTCATTAAATCTCAACTCTATCATGCATCCTTCCCTTTTTTCTTTTAATTTATTCTTTAAATCATTTACACAATCATTTGCCTCACAACGACAACATAATATACTTTTATCAATCTCATTTACTACTTCCACAAAGATGGAATCTAACCCTGTTTTCTCTCTCAAAGCTTTTCCAAATATTTTCATTAATTCTTTAATTTCTTCTTTATACTTTGGATTCATATTATAGTAGTTAACGCACAAGCTAATTACACTTTTTATCTTTCTCATACTCAAAGATATTTGACTTAATTCTCTCAACGATTTGATCACTTTAGCCGACTCTATTTCATTATTTCCAATTAGTTTTTCGATTCTGGTCATTATCATTGTTGCTTTTTCACTTTCTAAATCATCTTTTATAACTCTCCTTTTCGACTCTTTTTCGTTCAATTCCTCTTGCGATTCATACATCATGTGATTATTGTAGTCCTCTTCTGATTCAAACTTTGACATCAATCGATCCAAACGTCGACCCATTTCTCTCACTTCGCTTTCAATTCTTTCATTAAAATTATCTGGCTGAATAAAAGCTACATTATCCATCTGCGGTTTGTCACTCTGAAACCTAATCGATTTCTTTAATATGGGCCTTTGGAATTTATCCATATTTCTTGGACATGATCTAGCCATGTGTCCATAACTTCTGCATGAATGACATTGAATTTGTCCTTGTAGATTTACTTTATCTCTCTGCGGTGATGGTGATGTTGATGTTGATCTTGACCTGGCAAAACAATTTCGTGACATATGCCCTTTTCTTCCGCAATTAAAGCATTGTAAGTTATCATTAGCTCTCTGCTCATTAATGTTCGCTTTAGTGAAACTTTTCGCACCATTTCCTTTTAACCAATCAGGTCACATTTGCCTTGGACTCCGTTGTACATTATTTTTGGACCAGCATTGATTGCTGTCATGTCCCATTCTTTGGCAATTATCACACTGAATCGGAATTGGGCTTCTCTGTACTCTATTTTTAAACCAGCATTGGTTAACATGGTGTCCAATCCTTTGGCAATGACTACATTGGATAGGACCTTCTTTTCCATCAATTTGAATATCTGTTGATTTGTTCGACTCAAATTTTGATCTAAATTTTGGTGATGGACTACTTGTTTGTTGAAAACGATTGTTTCTAATTGGGGTTACTGATCTTTCGCTTGCGCCTGAGATGACTGCAAACGACTCTGATTTTGACTGTGTGCTTTTTAAATTTAGCTCAATTTTCATTGCCTTTTTGATCAATTCATCAAAGTCATTAAAATCAACATAGCATAAAGCCTTTTTAATTTCTTTCTTTACTCCTGACAAGAATTGATCCTGCAATAACTCTTTTACCTGCTTCGCCATCTCGGCCTGTTCTGGTTTCACTTCGAACGCTTTCTCTGCAAGAGTTGATAAATGATAAGCAAACTCACTTACCGATTCCTCTGGCTTTTGTACGCGGTTATAGAATTTCTGTCGCATTATCCGTTTGATATCCCCTCCGATTAATTTCGTGGCTAAAGCGTCTTTCAACTTGGTCCAGTCATTTGCTACTATTCTTTTATCAATTTATATAGGTATAGCGGTAATCTTTGCACCATTATCGATTGGCTCCATCCATAGGCCGTCGCATACATATAGTAATCTGCCATAAAATCGACAAATTCCAGCGGATCTCCACCGTACTGATCCACAGGTAGTTTTTGGCAACTCGCATAATCATTGCTTTCCCTGGCATTCCCCACAGAAACTGTGGACACTGGTGTTTCATCATTATTATTTGTATTATTAACTTGTCTTTGGGTACTCATTATATTCTCTACTAGTTTTTGGCTTCTCAATTTATAAAATGATCTGGTTAACACAGGTTTTACTCGTCTAAAATTTAAAGTATTACAATTACAAAATTTACCTTTCGTTTTAATTTTGACTTTTCAACAATCAATCGTTACAAATTTTCCCACTTTGCTTTAATAATAAATTCACCACTTTAATAATTCTCGAATAATGTTCACCACTTTCAAATAAACGTTTCACTTCAATATTTATTTATTTAATTATTATTATCTTTTTCCAAAATTTTTTTTTTCGATACTTTACTAATCTCAACAAATTTTCACCGATCTTTTTATTCTTCGGTATCACTCAAATATTATCACAATTTCAACAAATTTTCACCGACTTTTGATCACGTCGGGCTCACCAAATATGTTGGGCTTTTAATGCAAGTCGGTGCTACGATCTGACTCCTTTGTGTTCTTTTCCAAATGAATAAATAAACAAATAACCCAACACAAAATCTTTATTGACACTGATGCAGTTACACTTTTACACTTGTATTAGTTTACTCACACTTGATACAATCAGGTTTTGTCTGCACTTTTCAATTGCCAACAAATCTCACGCAGGGTAGATCTTCCAACGGGAGATATCCCTTTCTGGTACGTTTGATTTTTTTTTTAAATGGTTTACTTTCGACTAACTTTAATATTTCCTTTTTCACTCTCGTCAACTTCTGTTTTCTTTTCTTCGACCAACTGGCAATTATGTTTCTTTGCTGGTTCCTTTTATACCTGACCCGTCAATTGATTTTAATTCATCAAGCCCTTCGTATCAAATTTCCCGGGCGTCCTCATATCTCTTTCTCTCATTGTCCTAATTTAATTTTCGTCGAACGATCTAATTTCCCCTCTGATCTACCATTTAGGCTCTCCCATGACGCTAGGGCTTTCCATTATCTCGGGCTTCCCATTATCTCGGGTTTTTCATTATCTCGGGTTTCCCATTAGCTCGGGTTCTCCATTAGCTCGGGTTTTCCATTAGCTCGGGCTTCCCATTAGTTAATTAATTTTTAATTAATTTTTGTTTTTTGTAATTTATTCTTTCTAGGGATCCCCCATTGATTTTATTTTATTATATTTGAACTCGTCTCATAATTTGGCATCCGCCCATACCAGTTTCCCCCGAAATTATTCAATTTTGTTTTTTGATTATTTTAATTAATATCTTTGTATTTTACATTTATTATTATGAATTTGGTGTTTTCGTTGATTTTCACCTCAATTTTGTATCTCTTTTATTGAACCCCAACAATATAATTGAGAACAATGATGATTTGGTGCCGAAATTTTAATCATTTTTTCTATTTTTAGTAAGCTTTTAATTTTCCACTCATCCAGCTGGTTACTTTTTTGGCGTCTCAAACCTCAAGTTCAAAGCTTCTTTTTTAATAATAATAATAATAATAATAATAATAATAATAATAATAATAATAATAATAATAATAATAATAATAATAATAATAATAATAATAATAATAATAATAATAATAATAATAATAATAATTTGTGTTCTGATGTTCCGTATTCCGCATCAATAAACACAATTCGGTTCCGTATCTCCTCTTGGCTCATTTCTTTCCAAATAAATGAAGATCTTCTTTTCAACATTTCAACCGTAATCGGTAGCAGTGTTCAGTCGGCTGGTAATTTCGAAATATTTTGTTGAACTTCATTTTATTCGTTTGGTATCGGTGTTTTCAGAACAACTCTTGCGTCCTCATTCGATGCTCTCAACTTCTTCCTCAATATTTCTTTCGGCAGTTTCCCGGTTGAGCCTTGGTATAATTTCCACCAGACTCTTTGATTTTCATCAATCACCCCCATATTCCCTTTGATTATGTGCAGCATAAATTCATTCCTGTTATTAATTTCGCCTTCTTCAATTAAAGTCACTGATTTTCAGCTTACTTTAAAAATTCGGGCTCTCATTCTTCTGTCATCCACCCTCAGGTGATTTGGAATTCTTCTGTTTATATCATTTATAACGATTGAATCTTGTCGTAAGTGATTGCGGTGCATCTTCAGATATCCATCGAAAATTTCTCGTGTCCATTGAATTTGTTCCATTACTAAAATATTTATAATTAAATATGCCTGATTTTATAATTGATGTTATCACCAAGGTGGAGTACCCCAGTAGTACTACCGTATCGATTACTGTATAAATAATAAATATTAATAAAAATTTATTACCTGTTTATAATTTGAAAAATTAAATTTTCTTTTTTTGAAATTTTACTGATTTTATTTATTTTTATGGCCCCTAAATACCCTTTTTAAATTCCTTTACTGTTGAAAATTTTATTGTATTCTTAATCTTTCCTATCCCTATTTTCCCATTTTGAGCCAATCATATTTATCTTTGATCGAAAAGTAAGGTGCAAATTTCACAATAAGCATAATATAAAAAGTTACTACTAATACAATACTATTATATTATCATAATTGCATGCAAAATAAATGTATCTCACTGAACCAATGTTTCCTCGTAGACAATCCAAGGTCTTGGCATCTTGGATTGACGTTCATTTTGTTTGTCAAGTCTCAGTAGATCAGTAGAGCGAGAAGAAAAATAATAAGAAATGATGTCACACTTATGATAATTGTAGTGTGGTGTTAATTTACAGATTGTAATTTTTTAATTGTAATTACGATTTGCAATTGTTATTTTTCATCGGAGCGTATTTTTCGCAAACAAATAAAAGAACTATATAGAGTAATTCTCTATAGTAATAATTTACTATGGAAATCACAGATTAAAAAAATCAACAAAAAATCGAAAATTTAAAATTACAAAAGAAATAAAAGAAAACGATCAGAAAGGTTAAAAGATTCCTGGAAAGATTTATTATATTACGTTAATAATTACAATCAAATTAAATTCTCAAAATCATACCATAAATAATCCAATGTCCAAAATTAAGAAGATTCCCAAATGCCCGAGTTTATCATAATAAATCGTAAGTTTGTAAAAGAAAATAAAAGGTGAAACGATAAACACCTTAACTAATCATAGACAAATTCGGACCATGAAAATGCGATAAACTCTCAATCTAGTCGAATCTAATTTAAGTCTTGTTTTGATAACTATTATTGTAGTACGATTTAATAAATTCATAATAACTCTTAAGCTTGAAAAAGAAAATAAAAGGTGGAACGATAAACACCTTAACTAATCATAGTCAAATTGGGACCAAGAAAACGCAATAAACATTCAATTTTTAGTGCAATCTAATTTAAGGTCAATGATTTTATTCTAATTTAATTGTTCTTAATTCTTACGTTTTATAGTTTTGTTTTGATAACTATTATTGTAGTTGTGATTTAATTGTCAAATTACATACAAACGCCCCCTCTGTCCCGAGACAGTTCTTTTAAAGGAGACTCGGCTGGGCTCTACAATCTTTCTTAATAACACAATAGTAATATATAGTAATAACAAATAATTTTAACATATAATCTAATACACAGTAAAAACATGTACTTTTAAGAAAACATTGAACATAACGATAATGATTGAAAAAATAATACAAGTGTTTTCAATGTCATTCAATAATGATGATATGGTTTTGTTTCTTGGAATTAGTGCTCCACAGATATGAGAAGAATTGATGTCATTTATGAATTGGTTAATCACAGTTTTTTGTGAATTGTAACTATTTTTGAACTGACAGTACCAGTTGTGCCAACTTGTACTCGAATCATTTTGCTTTCCACTAGAACGATTTTTCATTGATCGGAATGAAAAGTACGTTGATAATCTAATTTTGATCATCAGAATTTTTGAAGTTGATTTTGATCGTAATTGCTGAAATTTTAAAATTTTAGACGTAATTTTACCTTGTAATACAGCTTGCATTTTCCCGCAGTAATGAATTTCCACTTTCTTATTGGTACTCACTTGTCATGAGACGCTTCATTTTTTTATTATTATATTGTAAAATAATACGATTTGTTTCATTCTCCAATCTTATGGTTTGTTGATTGGAATCAATTTTAACCCACTGGTTATCGATTTGAGTTCCATTTTTATGCAAAGATTTTCGTAAAAATGAAAAACGATGTCATACGTTTGATTTAATTGTAAATTAGTGTAATGGATAAAAGGTTCTCTGATATTCAATGTGTCGATAATATAATTTCGAAAAATTAATTTCACGTTTATGGATTCATGGAGTTTCCAATAGTTATGGTGATAACAATGGAACCTAAAAAACTTATGATGACTATGAGGAAGTTTTATGATGAAGAAATGTTTAAATTGAAAATTTTAAAAAATTAAAGTTTAGATTAATTTTTTAAAAAAACAAAATAAGAAGATATTTTAATTAAAAATATCTTCGTAGAAAATTTGTTTAAATAAGAAAGATTAAAGAAGTTATAATTTGATTTTGATATTTATTGAAATAAAATTTATGGAAACAAAAACTGACTTTAATGTTTTACAGGATGAACCTCCTAATATGGTGGCAGCGGTAAACACGGACGCAATCACCGAAAGATTGCTACCAAAGGTATTCTGCCAAGGGGACGATTTGGAAAAGTTCATTAAAAGATGCGAAATTTATTTCGACGCCAAGGGAATCACGCAGAAGAAAGACCAGGAAAGATTAACATCTTGCATGATTGATGAGGATCTCCTGGAAGTGTACGCCAAAACACTGAAAAAAGCCGAAGGATTCCAGGCTAGGTTGCGATTGGCATTCGATCGCGAAAGAGATGTTTTAAAGGATCTACAAAACTTGTTGAATTACAAGCGGAAGGGTGAAGAAATAGAAACGTATTTTAAAAAGGTGGAGGACCTTGTTGATAGGTTGTTTGAAAATAAAGAATTTACCAAAGAGAAATTAACAGCAAGGATGTTAATAGTATGTGCGGAGAATAAAGAAGTTGAGAAAGAAGTGATACTACGGAAGATAAAAAGCACAGAAGAAATAAAGGAAACACTAACTCTGATGGACAAAGTAGACAAGCAAAGAGAGCAGATAAACAGTATGAAAAGTTACGCCAGAGTGGTCTATCAGGAACCACAGGGAAGAGTACAATACAAGAAGAAAGAACAGAGAGAAGAAAGTATCCGAAGAGAAATGCCAGAATGCTGGTTATGCCACAAAATAGGACACACGAAAATTGATTGTCCAATAAAAGGTAAAATAGAATGCTGGACATGTCATAGAAGCGGACATATAAGTAGAAACTGTCCAGATAAAAAAGCTCCAAGATGTTTTGGGTGTGGGAAAGAAGGTCATATAAGAAGATTGTGTCAGGAAATACGTTGTGAAAGATGTAGCAGAAATGGTCATAGATCCGAGGAGTGTTATACAAAGATGAGGTACGGGAGAGCGACGGAGAGACAAAGATTCACGGGAAACAGATACAGTCGGATAAATGGTATCGAGGAAGAAGAAAGGGAATCGTGTGTAGAGACAAATGAAGATAATTTTAGGAAGACGTACCCAAACAACAGGGCTCCACCAGTAGAGGAGTTGGTTGGAGCCATATTCTAACAGAAAATTTGATGGGATATCCTCAAGGGGCAGAAAAGTGGGAGAATGTTGGAAGGGTAAGCGAGAAAGTATACAGGTTCCTAAAGAGAGAAATGTTTGAAGAGGAAGTGGAAAGAATTGGAACCATTGAAACGGAGCAGGTTGTTGAAATTTTGTATAACAGAATGCAAGGAAGGCCTAGTATAACAGTAAGGATGAATGGGGAAAATTTCGACTGTTTATTAGACACTGGGGCAAGAATCAATGTAATGAGTGTGAACTGTTTCAACAAGCTACGAGGACAACAATTGACGAAAAGTGACGATAAGTTACGATGCGCAAACGAGAGTACGATCGAGACAATAGGAAAAACGAAGGTGCAAGTAACCATTGGAAATGTTTCGAAGGAAGTTATATTCATTGTGGCGGAGAAAGTGACACCAGACGTGATTGGAGGAATCGAATTACAAGAAACATTTGGATTTAGACTGTTAAAAATTAAAGATATCGAGGCTAGTGAAAAAGACAAGAACTATATTTGTAACATTGAAGCAAAATTTGGCAGAAAAATAAAGGATGAAGAACGATTGATACGAGCGTTGGAGCAGTTAAAGATCAATGAAGATAGCAAATTAAAGGAAATTATAACAAACAGCGGAAACGTGTTTATGGCAGATAAATGGGATGTGGGTCGCACACATTTGGTAAAACACAAGATAGTTACAAGAGGTGAGCCGATAAACATAAAACCATATCGCCAACCACTAAATTTGGAATCAAAGATTGAAGAAGCAATACAAAATTTGTACGAAAATGGAATTATACGGAAATGTAACTCTCCATGGAATACACCGCTAATATGTGTATGGAAAAAAGAGAAAAAGGATATTAGACTATGCTTGGACTTTAGACAGCTGAACGCGGTAACAGAGAGGCAGGCATTTCCAATGCCAAACATAGACGAGATGTTGGATTTGTTAGGAGGATCCGTCTTTTTCAGCTCAATCGATCTAGGTAATGCATATTACCAAGTGGAACTAGAAGAAGAATCACAGGAGAAAACAGCTTTCTCAACAAAGAACGGACAATATTGTTTCAACAGAATGCCGTTTGGAATTGCAGCAGCACCAGGTACGTTCCAAGAAATGATGACAAAAGTATTAGGCAAAATAAAGGGAGCAATGGTGTATTTGGACGACATCTTGATTTATTCAAGCAGTAAAGAGAAACACTATACAATACTCGGAGAAGTGTTAAAGGCGATTGAGGAAGCAGGCCTAAGGATTAATCCAGAAAAATGCCAAATAATAAAGGAAGAAATCAGATTCTTAGGACACATAATCAGCAAGGAAGGAGTACAGACAGATCCATCTAAAATTCAGGCCATACAGAACTTTGGGAAGCCTAATTGCGTAAAGAAACTCCGAAGCTTTTTAGGTATTTGCAATTATTATAGAAGATTCATCAGTGATTATGCAAAGAAGGCAAGGATGTTAGAACAATTATGTAGCGGACCAAGTAACAAAAAATTAGAATGGAGTGAAGGAACGAATAGCGTGTTTGAGGGATTGAAATTAGCACTCACGACGGCGCCAATCTTATGTTTTCCGGATCTGAAAAAGGAGTTCATTTTAGATACCGACGCTAGTTTCGATACCATTGGAGCAGTACTTTCACAAAGAGATAAAGATGGAAAGGAAAGAGTAATTGCGTATGGATCACACTCGATGACGAGCCACGAGAAAGGATATTGTATTACAAGAAAGGAACTATTGGCGGTATATTATTTTTGCATTCATTTTAAGCACTATCTCTACGGAAGAAGATTCACGCTCAGGACAGACCACAAGGCAATCACGTTTATGATGACAACCAAGAAGCCGATTACTTCACAATTCCAAACATGGATCAATTATTTGAGCAGTTTAGATATAAGAGTAGAATACAGAAAGGGTATTAATCACCAAAATGCAGACATGGTGTCGAGAACTAAATGTGACACGTGTGTTCAATGTCAAATGGCCCACGAAGAAGCTAAGAAAGGAAAGATAAAAACAAGATTACTAGACTCGATCAGAGAAGAGGGAAGAAGCAACATCCAACATGGAATTGTAGAAGAAGTACGAAAGAAAACGATGATACCTGAAAATGAGTTACAAGAAACAATAAAGGAAATACATAGACTATTGTGTCATGCTGGAGTCGAGAAGATAGCCGATTATATGAAAGATAGATATGTTGGAAAACACCTGTGGAGTAAGATTCAGGAGATTGTTCGAAGTTGTGAGATTTGTCAAAAAACCAAGGCTTTAACAATAACAACGAAAGAACCAGTAAAAAGACAAGATTCGAAGGAAATGTTCGAAATTATATTCGTGGATATATGTGGACCGTTGGCATAAACAAAAGGACGTAAGAAGTATATATTGGGCATAATAGATCAGTATAGTAAGTATCAAGTCTTGACAGCGATAACAAAACAAGACGATGAAACAATAAAGAAAACGATTTTAGAAAAGTGGATTTTAAGATTTGGATGCCCAAAGGAGATAAGAGTTGATTGAGGAAAGGCGTTTGAATCAGGAATGATGAGAGAATTCACAAAGATGCTAGATATTAAATTATGTTTTTCGAGTCCATACCATCACCAAACAAACGGTCAGATAGAAAGACAGTTCAGGACAATACGGGATTTGATAAATGCTACTTTACAGGATAGAAAGAAGACGGATTGGGCAGAGATATTACCAGAAGTCGAATTCACTTTAAACGCAACCAAACAAAAAACGACAGGGAAAAGCCCGGCAGAGATAGTTTTTGGAAAAAAGATTAGCAGGGAAAAATGGTACGGGTCCAAAGAAATACCGATAAAAGAAGAACTAGAAGAACAAACAAGGAGAAAATTCAATGTAGGAGAAGAAGTATTAGTAAAAGTAGAAACACGCCACAAAGGCCAGGACAGGTATGAAGGTCCGTACAAAGTGATAGAGAAAGTGCATGACAGACGATACATCTTAAGAAATGAAGATGGAAAAAGGATCGAAAGAAATGTGGAAAAACTTAAAAATTTCTTAAAAAGGGGGATATGAGGAAGTTTTATGATGAAGAAATTTTTAAATTGAAAATTTTAAAAAATTAAAGTTTAGATTAATTTTTTAAAAAAACAAAATAAGAAGATATTTTAATTAAAAATATCTTCGTAGAAAATTTGTTTAAATAAGAAAGATTAAAGAAGTTATAATTTGATTTTGATATTTATTGAAATAAAATTTATGGAAACAAAAACTGACTTTAATGTTTTACAGGATGAACCTCCTAATAATGACTTATATTATGTTTATATATTATGTTGAAAAATTATATTTGTGTTGGAAAATTTTATATTTATGTAGAAGAATTTTAAAATTTTTCGAAAAATTGTTAGTGATTGACTGGTCAATTAATATCTAGAGGAAATTGAAAATGTTGAAATTAAAATAATTAAGGAAGATCAAGAAAAATTCTTCAAAAATGAAATAAAAAATTTAAAAAGAGGAGCAACCATAACTGAGAAAAGTTAGTAAAATTAAACTCAGGTGTAGATGAATGTGAAATAATAAGATGCAACAGTCGACCGATTAATGCTGAATTTTTAACGTATAAAGCTAGATGCCCTATTATTTTGTGACAAAATCTGGGTTGCAAAATTAATTATAAAATACTATCACGAAAAAAGAAACCACTATGCTGTTGTGTCATTTGTTGTGCAATATTAATCAAGAATTTTGGATGTTGAGGATAAGGAAATTAATTAAAGACTGTGAGATGAATTCTTATCTTTGTAAGAGCAAAAGTAATGCAAAAAATAATGGCTCCGTTGCTTCATTTAGATAAGAACCATTACAGACGTTCGGTAGAATCGCAGTGGACTTCGCAGGACCCTTTGAGACAATTCAAGGAAGAGGGAAAACGAGACAGAAAAGATACATTTGTCTGTTTACTTGCATTGAGACCCGAGCGGTACATTGTGAAATGACTTACGCTTTGGATACAGATGCATTCATTCGAGCCTTATGACGCTTCATTGACAGAAGACGAAAATCTTTAATGATTCTATCGGATAATGGGACAAATTTTGTAGGGGCTACCGGAGAGGTTCAAGACTTTGTGGTAGATTCCTACAAAATGGCTAAAGTGAAAATCAAGAAAATCAAGTTAGATGGATTTTCAACCCACTATCAGCGCCACATTTAGGAGAAGTTTTTGAGTCCTTAATAAAATCTGCGAAGAGCTATGAAAATGGTTATTGGAGCAACCGATATTGCTGACGAAGAATTAAACGCGATATTAATAAGGGTAGATTGATTATTGAATTCTCGACCTTTGACGGTCCAATGTATTGATAGCAAAGAAAACATTGCACTCACTCCAAAACACTCTATTAGCGAGATGTCAGCAAAAGGAGGTGAAAATTATAGGAATAGATGGAGAAGAATTTTGGTATTAGTGAACCATTTCTGGGAACGGTGGAAAAAAGAATTGACACCCATGTGAAGTATTAGACAAAAATGGTGTAAGGAAGGCATAGATGTTAAAGTTGGGGATGTTGTGTGGTTTATAGAATCGAATGTATTAGAGATTACAAAAAAATATTATTAAAAAAGATGTTATTAAAAAAGATATTAAAAAAGATTTAAAAAATATTAAAAAAAATATTATAAAAGAAAAAAGAGATTATAAAGATACTATTAAAAAAGATACTATAAATATTATTAAAAAAGATTCTATAAATATTATTAAAAAAGATTCTATTAAAAGACCTGCTGGTTTAATTAAAAATTATATTCCTAATAAATTATCGCGACCTGAAGTGATAGTCATCAGCAAAGATGAATGTGTAGCTTCAACATCGTTCACACAACAAGCACCCTTTACACAACAAGCACCCTCTACACAACAAGAAGTGATAGTCATCAATGATGAATGTGTAGCTTCAACGTCTTTCAAAATAAGTCAAATAGGCGGCTCTTTGTTTGAACTATGGTAGAATCCGATTTGAACGGATCACGAAAAACAATAAATTTGACATAAGAAATCAAAACTTATTAAAAATAGCCCTAACATCAAAAATTGAAGAAAGATTAATAGAGGAAATAGAAAAGATGGGCAATGTAAAAATTCAATTTACAATTTTAATTAAATTTGAAAAAGATGGGGAGATCCGGGATAATTATTTTTCAAACAATGCGCAAGTTTTTACAGAAAACTTTATAAACGAGGGGTGAGCAAATTAAATGAAAAGATTGAGCAATTCACTTATTTAGGAAGCGGGTGGCGAGTAATGAATATTTTAGAGATAGATTTTATTTTAACGAAATACGCACCCGTTAGTAGATTATCCGGACATAGTTATATAAAAACCCCATCTGCATTAAAATTAAAACACGCAATAATTAATGTTAAAAACAACGACCATAAGTGTTTCTTGTATAGCATTCTTGCACTTTTAAAAAGAGAAGAAATAGGTCGTAATCACCAAAGAGCCGCCAAATATTACGAATTTTTACATCTATTAAATTATGATGAAGACACAGATTGCCCGATGAGGCTATGTAACATCCCCAAATTCGAAAGGAAAAATCCAGATTTAAACTTAAGCATAAACGTTCTGTCTTATAATCCCGCCAGTTCTGATTGTGATATTTCTGAAGATTATGTAGCTCACCACCCTCATCTTAATATTGTACATCGCTCCAAGGTTATAGATGGTAGGCCGATTTATTTATTACTTTTGAGTAATAAAGATAAATATCATTATACGGCCGTGACAGACTTGGACAAATTAATGAATTGCCATTTAAATGAAAATGTTAATGTTCAAATAAGGTTTAACTGGTGCCCACATTGTTTAAATGGCTTTAGATATAAGAATGCTTTCGATCAGCATGTTGCTCTATGCTGTAAAAATCAGACTGGCACAACCTTGTATACACTTCCTAAAAATAAGGATTTATTTATTCACAGATTACGCAAAAACCGTTACACCTCCCTTCGTAATTTATGCCGATTTTGAATCGGTTTTACCTGAACATGAAACATATCATCAAATACATTTACCCATATCAGCAGGTCTTTTATTAATTAATAATTATACAAACACTAAATTTTATTATTATTTTTTTGGACCTAATTGTATTTTGGATTTTTTGAGGAAAGTGGAGGAAATTGCTGTCACAATTGTCCTGCCATATTATGAACTTGAAGGTCATAAAGGTATGTCTACTTTGTCTTTTGCTCAGGAGCGTGCCTTTCGATCTAGCACTATTTGTTACTTGTGTAAAAAAGCTATTATTAATCCTGTGAGAGGTCATTGCCATTTTACAGGTAGATATGTCGGAGCGGCATGTAGGAAATGCAATGTCTCTCGCAGGATTAATAAGTTGTTACCAGTAGTCTTTCATAATTTACGAGGCTATGACCACCATATTTTAAAACATGGTCTCAGTGATTTTTCCCTTTGGGAACTTAATATTATACCTACCTCTACAGAAAAATTTATATCTTTAATTGCATATATTAACAAATTGCCTGTTCGTTTTATTGACAGCATGCAATTTGTTAATTGTTCTTTAGCAAAAGCTGTGAAAACATTAACTACTTTTCCGTTAACTTCGTCTGTCTTTCAAGGGTCGATGATTCACTCTAAAGGTATCTTTCCATATGATTTCGCTACTTCTTTGGATGTTCTTGAATCAACTTTAGAATTACCTCCTATTTGGTCTGATGTTACGGAAGATCAGTACGCTGAGGCTCAACTAATTTGGAGTCAGCATAACTGTAATAATTGTTAGATTATATGTTAATCTACCTAAAATTGGACGTATACCTCCTCGCAGACTATTTTCAGCAATTCCGCGGTAAGGCAATTGCTTACAATGGTCTGGATCCTCTTAATTTCTATGGGATTCCCGGTATGTCATGGGCCTCAGCGCTTATGACATTAACGGAACCCATAGAACTTTTGCAGGACATGGAAATGTATAATTTCTATGAGGGAGGTATCCGGGGTGGGTTAACATTTGTTAACAAACATTACACGGCTACTTCAGATGATACAGAATTAATGTACATTGATATTAATAATCTGTATGGTTGGGCTCTTAGCCAAAATCTTCCGTATGGTGATTTTTCTTGGGTGAATGAAAATTTGAATGATGTTTTACTTGAATATATGAACACGGATATTGATAACCTTCCCTATGGGTATACTATGGAGGTCGATATCGATATTCCGGAATGTGTGCATGACTTTTTGAATGATTTTCCGCTTGCGCCGGAAAAGTTGTGCCCACCTAATTCAAAAGTTGAGAAGCTTATGCTTACGCATTGGCGACCAGTACCCTTGTGAGCATTACCCATAGGGGGACAAATTATTTTGTCGGATAGACTCGGAGTATATAGATTAATAATAATAATAATAATAATAATAATAATAATAATAATAATAATAATAATAAAAATAATAATAATAATAATAATAATAATAATAATGATAATAATAATAATAATAATAATTTTATATCCCGGGGTACTTCGAGTTCTTAGTTTCACCTACCCGGACTAACCGGATTACTCGGATATTTAAAATATATTTATATTATAACATAAGTTTTATTTCCAATTTATTGTGTTATTTTCATAAATTTAAATTGCACATTAAATTATGCATATACAATGACTAATATTATTAATTGGTTTAGTTTTCCTTAAAATAGTATTTTAAAAACACTAAATTACTCAGTTTCAGGCATTAATCTGAAACATATTTTAGTGCAAAAATTTCCTGTGATGGAAAAATTCTTTCGCAATCCACTGATGTTGGTTTTTTGGCAAGAAGCGCTTGGTATAATTCCTCTAAATTTTGAGTTCTTTTACCATTTCCTTCCATAATCTTCAACTCTTTTTTAAGTAGCTGTGATGAATCACAATAAATTATTTTTTGGGTGAAGCGAGAAATGTCAACAAAGTTTTTTTCTTCTTCATCATTGACCTTGTGGTTTATTTTGAACTGACACTTGTGTTTTTGAGATTACTTCGACTTCAACAGATTCAGGATTTTGTTCGAAAAATAATTTGTGATATATTTGCTTTTGCATATATATATATATGTCATTATTCCAAATAATAATAACACTATAAAATAATATTTTATATTATATTAATTTTGACATTAAAAATATTATGTAGGAGCACACTTGGTAGAAAACATTTCAAGTGTTTGTTCAAACAATTTTTTTAAATTAAATTTGCGCTTTGGTATCTAACACATTTTAAGCAATATTCCTTTTTCAAAAATTATGTTCGTGCCACTTATAAAAATTGTCAAGAATATACAAGAATCAAAACTATTAAACCTGGGCATACATTCCACGCCACCTGAACGAAAAGTAAACAAAAATTGATCTGGCATAGAAAGTGTTAACAATGATAATAATAATGATAATAATAATAATAATAATAATAATAATAATAATAATAATAATAATAATAATAATAATTAGTGAATTATGAGTTTATGTCTATGTGCGTTTTTTTGCTGTTGAGATTGGGTGTTTGTATGCGCACACAGACGCGATCAGTGTAACTTTTGTCGAGTGAGATCGAATTTTTAATTTTGTGAGTTAGTTTTTGATGAAATTTAGCTGAAATTTTTTATGTGAATTTGTCAAGTTTGTTTTAAATATTGGGAGTTTCTGGAAGTGTTTTTGAAAATAAATTTTTGTAAATTTATTTAATGGCTACGATTAATAATAATAATAATAACAATAATGATAATTATTATTATAATACTAATAAGAATTACCACCATAATATTAGTAATAATAATAATAATAATAATAATATCAATTATTATAGTGTGATAATAATAATATCAATAATAATAATTATTATAACAATAATACTAATAATAATTACCACAAAAATAATAATAATTATTATAATAATATACATAATAATAATTCTTGATGAAATACAATACGATTTTTATTTTGTTTTCCTATCATAATTATATGACCAATAATTATTATTAATGTAATAACAATAAATAATAAATGACACTTCAATATAATAATAATCCTATTCTGCCATATTGGTTTTGATGTTATTTTAATTTAGCCTACTCTATTTTAATAAATATATGCTTACTCTGTTTTAATGAATAAATTTTTTAATTTTGTATTTTTCTATTATTATTTTTCCATATATTTGATTTACCACTAACCCTAGGCATTTAACTTGATAATTTATCATGGGAGCCTCAAGCATCGAAATTCGATGCTTGGGATTTTCAAGATGTTTAGTAATTTAAATTTTACTGTTTTATTATTTGATTTCAAATATTTTACATATATTTTATTTATACATATACATATATATTCTGAGTCATTTCCGAATTCACGAGTTAACTCGTCATAAAAAATGTTTGGATTAACTCGTCATCATCTGTGTGACGTGCGTCCCGAGTAAACTCGCGTTAATACGAAAATAGCATAGGGCTGCTAATCCAACATCCAGTTCAACAGTGCATGATAAAATTAGGTAATCGCTTGATGCCAAAGTAGAAAGTAGAAAGTGGAAAGTAGACAAGAACAAAAATGTACGAAAGAACAAAAAACTTTTTATTATGATTTTATTATGATTATAATTTATGAATAGTGTAATGTAAGCGTTAATAATAAGAATCAACATTTTCTTTGGATGTTTGTCATTATTATTATTATTATTATTATTATTATTATTATTATTATTATTATTATTATTATTATCATTATTATTATTATTATTATTATTATTATTATTATTATTATTATTATTATTATTATTATTATTATTATTTATATTATTTTTTTTTATTATGTGGTTGAAGTTATTTTATTTGTTACCACAAGTTAACTAAAATTATAATAACCAAAAATATTATAATTTTAAAAAATATCAATGACAAAAATCAAAAGTAAATTTAAAAAATTTGAAAATCAAAACCAAGCAACGATATAAACTGAAAAGAGAAAATTAAGGTGTTCGTGGAAAAGATTAAAAGAAGGTTAAAATAAGATTAAAAGAAATTCGAAATTATCTAAAGAAATCTAAAAAAAGAAAACAATACCTATTATTCGCAGCAATTCTATAATCAGCAAAGATTAAAAGAAATTTGGAATCGTCCAAAGCGGCCTAGAAATTCCAATACTAGAGCCAAAGAACGGATTTCTTAAAAAAGGTTTATTCTATTTTATTTTGTTTTATAAACATAATAAAAGTTTGTTAAAATAATTTTATTTTATTTTTAACTTTTATTCCAGGTTTTATTCTAATTTTAATAAATTAACTGCACTTGTCAAACACATAAACACCCCAGCAGTCCCGAAACAAATTTTAAAGGTGACTTTGCAGGACTGCTAATCCAACATCCAGTTCAACAGTGCATGATAAAAGTAGGTCCTAACAATTTTCTTATAACACAACAATTAACAATCTAAACATACACACATAGTTATATAGATTCCTAAGGAACATAACCATATACAACCACAATATAATTGGTGTCAGGAGCAAAAACATACAAATCACACTCGCGAAATTTTTTTTTCAATATCGCTTTCAGAATGCATAATATAGGAATATAAAGAATAGTGTCACTTTTGGCTGAACGGAGTAAGCCATATACTTGATTAAACTAATTTTTTTTTAAACACAAACAAACATCACCAACCAATGCAAACAAACAACCCATTTTGACAAAGAAGATAACCAAATATCCAATAGATTCTTAAACAACCCCTTTTGGCAAGAAAACACCGCACCAACGAACGACAACACCAACCCTCAGTTCAACCCATCACTTAACCCATATTCCATAAATTCTATCATAAACCCAAAACAGAATATCCCTAATTATTTCACCGACGAAAACCTAACGCCGCAAAAATGTCTAGACTTCGCAAAGCTAGCTTTAACACTATCAGGCGTAAAGTCGACAAAACCCTTGTGTTCAAAGATAATCGCAGCCCTCTCCAGCAACAAACTCAACCAAATTACAGACCAAATAGATGAAATATCAAAAAATGAGGACCCATATAACAAACTATGTAACATACTAATATCAAAAAACAAAATAAACAAAGGACAAATGTTGGAGTCCTGCTTAAACAACACACAATTAGGGGACAATAAAACTTTCAATTTCCTCAGACAATTAAAGCACAAACTGGAACAGCTACAGCCAAATAATACCAGTTCAGGATCAAACCAACTGGTTAAAGAATTATTCCTGTGCGCTATGCCACATGAAATACGATTAATCTTAGTCTTGCCTAATATTAATTCGCTGAATTGTAAATATAAGTTGTTGTAAGAATTTTCAAATTCTTCATCTAATAACCGCGGAGGGTATTTTGAACGTGAATGTTAACTATGATCGGAAGGATGGATTAGCTAAAAAGGTTATACTAAGTTTATACGAGAGACGAGACGTAACTCCTTCTACCGGCAGCCAGAGAAGGTAAGTAGAAGCATCGTGAAAGAGTAGTCCTAACACAGGGGCTCACCTGTTTCATCATGTTTCGCCGCCATGGTACAGTACCAACATGATGCGAATCATGGGTGCCATGACGTGAGAACAATCATTTGGAGTTCAGCTAGATGCGACGACTTGTGTTGGTATTTTTTTGATGAAAGACTGTCATCCCTTAGATATGCGTAGCTATGGGTCGACCTAGCGACATTCCAACAACACATTGATTAAATGAATGAAACAATAAAAAAGTGTTTAAAAAGTGATGAAATTTTGAGATACTCTCAATTATAAATAAGGCAATTCCCATATTGGCTGATTTTTTTTAAATATTTCAAATAAACAAATTTTTGGATACAATATTTTTTATTTGTCTTTTTAAATCCTTAACATTTTTTACTATTGAATTATAGTAAAGATTTTTATTTATTTCGTGAAAAAATAAAAAAAAATTTAATTGTTTTTTATTTGTTAATTAATTTTTCTTCATATTTAAACTGCTTTTTATTTAATCGTTAAACTACTTGTGAGTCTTTAGTCACCTGGGATTTTACCCTAACACTAAAGGACCCTGATTATATATTACTAAATAATGAAACAAATATTTTCTTGAATTGATTAATTTTAATATATTGGTTGCATCAGTAAATTGCTATGAAATTAAGACAATTAAAATTCATCTAAATTAGATGGACATATATTTCAAATTATTTTCCATAAAAATAACAATATTTTAATTTTCACAATTAAATTTATAAATTGTTTTAATAATTGCTAAGCTAGATTTTAAAATTATTTTTCATATATCTGATTATAGGTATTATATAATTATTTAAATAGTTTTTTTAAGTTTTTATAAATATTATAATTTAAATGTAGATTTCTGGATTTATTTTTCAAAAATTACCAATACAAAAATCTTCAAGAATGAATTATAAGCATCCTGAAGGTAAGCATAACGTTCACATTGAAAGTTTAAATAAAAATCAAAGCACCTCGATCAAGCAAAAAAATGTAGATAATAAAATTAGAGAATGTGACAAAAATGAAAATGAGTCCAATAGAAAATTTAATATGAACCAAAACAATTTAAATGAAATTTATTCTGATCATTTCATATTTAATCGAACAAAGCAAACACTTATAAATAAACATGGAAAGAATTTGAATGCGCAAGAAAAAAAACTATTTTTTCTGAAAACCCAATATGAGAAAAAGGCAGAATTCTATCGGGATTCTTTACTAGGAAAAATGAAGGCTTCTGAAAAAATATTAGATCTTTTCGTGAAAAAATCAGAACTAGAGATGACTGTAGACAAAATTAATGACTATAGTGTAAAATTGGCATCAACTCAGGTAAAACACATGATTCATTTTTTTATTATTATTTTTTCTTATAGAAAAATTGTACTATCAGCCAATTTAAATTAAATGCATTAGAAATACTTGTCAATTGGTTACGTAGTTTACCGGATTCTGGATTCGGAAAAGGTTAATTGATTTTTTATAATTTAATTTTTATTTAATCAATTATTATTATTTTGATAATACTGTATAACAATAGAATAAAATACAAGCATCATCAGTGGCTTATATATGCAGATTTGAAAGTCGTGGTTATTTTAACAGTATACGTAGTGATTTGATTATGATTTGTTAGTATGCATTAGATAATACCATTTTACAGTTCTATATACCGGTTTAACAAGATAACGTACTACAAAAAACAGAATATAGCTTTGGAATCAGAATGCTTGATAAAGACAATAATAATAATTCGCTATCTTTTTCCAAAGTTAAAATTTGTAGAATTATATTATTTATTAAAAAGCTTGGCTATGAATATATATCAGAATATATATCGATGTTTTTGATATATTTACTGATTCAAGCTTTATAATAAATACAATGAAAAAGAAATCAGTGGTGAAATTTTTACACAAAGCTGCGCGAAAATAACCCCCCTGGTATTCTTATAGACACTTAATAATGAACCTCAGTACTCTCAAGACGTCGCTGATGGAGATTGGTGAGATGAATGCCGTGAATTTGGCAGAGAATTCAACTCACAATCTCCATAGTAAGAATCTAAGACTCCATATATCTCACGCAGATGAGACTTTAACTGAAGGTTTAACTACCTTCGCTATTGAATGGGACATATTCATGCCAGAATCACGTTCATCAATCTCTAGACAGAAATCCGCTTCGTGGAATCTGACCAAAGATCAGATTATCTCGTTCAGACATAATCTGATCGGTGAAGTCTTATTTGGCAACGTGAAGACTGACGTTTCGGTCCAGACAATAGAGCCCGTTCAAGATAATTACAGGGCTCTAACTCCTGATTATATTGAAGTTGACCAACAGGGTGTGTTAGTTTTGGAGCTGAAGACCTTAAACACAACCATCGAAAACAATCTAGTGTCAACAGAGAATTTAGCATTTGCCAAATACTTACCTGCATTAGAAAACAGATGCAAAGACAAGAACATCACTCTGTCAGTCATTGTTGTGGGCTTTAACCATTGTAGGTTGCCTTTCATGCCATCAGAAACATTACTTGATGCTCTCTCTTATGCAATGTTTTTAGGGCTTCAATTTGAAAAGTATTGCACTAGCAACCAATTTATGACTTCAAGAAGTCCTATTGCATTAATAAGAGTGACATCATGGATGAAATCAACAAACTTCAGCATCTACCGGAATCTGATATAGATCCCTTAATAATCACAGAACCTTGGTTCAGAAAAGCTGTGACAGATGCAAGGCAGTGGAAGTCGAATGAAGTGATTAAACGACTAAATTCTGATTTTTTGTCAACTAATTCTGAGAAAATGAATTTTCTGAAAACTGTCACAGACATGAGAGCTCACAACTTGAGCCTTCATGAAGAAACGTGGTTGAAGTACCAAGCTAATGTAGAGGAAGTTGGCAATCCACATAAGAACATAAAGCCAGTAGTGAAGTTACCCTTCATTTCTCTAAAGCCAATGAGAGAAATTTCTGATAATGAGTTATTAGATGAAATGCATTTAGCGGTAGCTGGAACTGGGTCATTGCTCTTAGGAATTTGGAGCCAGGCTGTAGGTAAAGCAAAAGACAAGTTATCTCATGATCTTGTTATTAGAGACACAGAAGAAGATCTTTTCAGTGAAAAATCTGTCTCAAAACGTCATAGGAACAGAGTGGAATTAAAGTTAACAGAGGAAGAGCTGCTTCATCTGGCAAAAACAGGAGTCAGAGGTAAGACCAAGAGGATTAATAAAACTTTTGAGATGGAAAACCACAAGCTCTTGTCAAAATCAATTTTAACTTTAGCTGTAAACAACACAGATATTGTGAAATCTTTTGACTTGCATTCGCTCATGACAGAATTCATTAGTGCTCAAGGAGATGAGATTGAATTAATCAGTGAAGAAATAAAATTTTCTGGTTTTGAACATAAGCAGAACTTGTCTTTCATCGAAAAATGGTCCAACACAAATCTATTTAATTCGCTGTGGCTAATTAATTCACTGGTTGAAGAAGTGAATATTAGCAGACTGCAGGCTTGCAGAGCAAACCAATTTGTGTTAAAAGGGATTCCTAAAACTGAGTGTTTATTGCTCATCAAACCAACAACTAAATTCTGGTTTTTTGTCAACTAATTCTGAGAAAATGAATTTTCTGAAAACTGACACAGACATGAGAGCTCACAACTTGAGCCTTCATGAAGAAACGTGGTTGAAGTACCAAGCGAAAAAAAAGTTCTTATATTATGATTATTTTATTATATTAATTGTTTCGACTAGTCAAATATTAGAGTTCGCACCTCTGTACGCGTTTATTGTTAAATTTTCTTGTTTTTGTATGTGTACGCATGTAGACACGGACAGGTTGTTTTTAGATATATTAGAATTGATTAAAAAATTGATGAAATTAGACAGTTGCCAAGAATGTTTAATGTTTAAATTTAAAATATTTGAAATGAAATTTTTTTATTTAACTTCAATTTTATTATTAATCCATTTTGCTAATTACAGCTATTTTAAAAATGCCTAAGTGGAACTATACATTTTTATTTTTTAGGTCATTATAATTACTCAATAATGGAAATTTATGGAAACGAAATAAAAGACATTTACTCATCAGTTTACTCTAATGGTTTGTTGAATTTTAAAAATCTTTATAAAGCAGTTGAAGAAATACAAAAATGTATCGACTATGCACTCATCGATTCTAATCATACTCTGCACCCCTCAGATAGCTACCGTAACTGTAGAAATTATTACATGATTTTGTTAATTCATCAAAAAGTTAAATCTCAAATGCTCGTTAACATGTCCCGATTTTCGAAAATATCTTTCAATAGATTTTATCAATTAAAAATCGATGAATGTTTGCGAAAAATAGCTTCAGATCAAGTAAATCAGTTATTTCTAAATCCATCTTTAATATTTTTGCTAATTTAGGTCAAAATTCAGAATTACATTAAAACAATTAAAGAACTTAATGAGCAAATAAATAGGTTATCGTATTATTATTAGAATGTCGATTATGTTCTTTTGGGAATTTCTTTTTTTGAATGAAATAAATATTGTTTTCTTTACTTTCTTTTTCTCTTATTTAATAACAATTTTTAGTTAGTGTCTAACCACGTTCCATTTTGTTGCCTTTTTCAAATAAAATTAAATCCAAATTAAATTAAAATTGAGTAGAACCCAAGGGGCAAGGGGGACCTTTTCTTGTACGAGTCTAGCTTCTTTATAATTCACAAATTTCCTCGTTTGACTTGTCCTTGCTGGATTTTCTGTTTAGCTTTTTCCTTTTTCTCTTCGACCAAATGGCGGCTTGCTCATTTCTAAGCTCTCCTTTTATACTGTGTCTAAGAGGCCAATTATCTAGCAAATTCAAATTAATTGTTTCCCCGGGCACCCTAAGTTAATATTGAAAGGTTTGACAATTATTTTAATTTGTTTACCCTGAAATTATAAATCGAATTATTATTACCTTATCTGGTGTCTCGGGTCTCACTGCGCATCGGGTTTTCTTCAGTGCTCGGATTTCCCTCGGGCTTTCCATTGGCTCGGGCTTTCCATTACAGATTAATTAATTTTAATTAATTTGTTTTTCCTTATTAACTTTTTCTATGATCACCCTATTACATTTTTATTATGCTTTCTAACCTCGTCTAACAATTTGGCATTCAACCATACCCCCGTTCAATATTGATTTTTAATTTTCATTAAATTTTAATTAATTTTGTACTTCTATTGATTTTACCAATTTTTGTTCTGCTTTCTGGTACCATGTAAAATTTATTTTGTTTTTGCTCTAACGCCAACATTCATAATCTTTTTCGCTACGAATAGTATGGTGTGAATTAGTTTAATTTTTTACCAATTAGGAAGGTCGAAATATGATCAGGTTATCGATACTTTGTATTTCATTGCTTTTCGATGGAAAAGGTATATTGATAAAATTCCGTTTTGAGTGTTTGAGTTGGTGTTAGGGGGTTATGTTTAAATCCTCTAGTATTGCTGATGAGTTTGTCATCGACTCTTCCTTATGCGCTTTCACGAATATTAGCTTTTAACATCGAATACTTATGGTAATTGCAGTGTGGGGATGTTCAGTTACCAAAATCAATGACCAGGTGAGCTATGGCGTTAAAATTATTTATTTATCATTGTATCTTCGCTTACTGGTTTAATACTGATGTTAGGTCTTACAACGCTTTTTCAACCGCTATTGGATTAGTAATCCTTCTTTGTTCAATTAACATGATTCTCATTATCACTCTTATTTGTCATTTCGATAATTTTAGTTATATTCAAACCTTTCAAAATTTTGCCAGCATTCTCTCCATATTATCGAGGCTTTTATCATTTAGTGGGATTATTAAATATCTACAAATGATTCAGAGGGGAAATATATTGATTTTTAATGTATTGATTTTAAAATTCAAAATTGTGCTAGTGTCTAAATTGTAATCTTAAAATTAGAAAACTGTCACGTCATAGTATTGATTTTAACCCTTTCCTGGCTGAATTAAGAGTTGAAAATGGCGTCCTAAAATCACTTGTTGCTTCTTTCAAATGACAAAAACAATAAAATATTTAGTAAAAGTCGGGATTAAAAGATCTTCCTTATCGACCATAAATAAAAATATAATACCTACCAGTCCATAGACGTCTATACCTGTATGAAATATATCATGATTCCATATGGCATCATTAGCCAGGAAAGGTTTAAAGTGGATTATCGATATTTGAATACACAATTGAATAATCAATATCCTCATTTAGACAATGTGAATTTGATAGAATAGATTGAAAAGAACAATGTTTTCCAAAAACAAAAAACTATAATTGATACAATTTTATAAGTCTTGATTCAAAAATAAATATCAGTAGTGGTCAAAAATACATTTTATTATAAGTGCTAATTTTGAATATACCTTAACCATGACATCATGAAATTTATTTGACAAAATTTTAAATATAGCTTACCCAACTTGGTGACATTAAATAATTAACATAATTGTGATAAACAAGCTTGCAACCTAATGCATAAGATTAAGATATTACAATTAAGATATGACAAGTTATTTCACAGATTTCTATCAAAATTGCACTACCTTTTCGAATGCCAAATGTAATTTACAATAACAGTTTTCAATATGTCATAATGAGCAAGAACCTGAGTAAATCTTTACACAAACACTTATCACATATCTATTATGTTATTTGTGAATTAATTTATTTAGAAAATAATAATTAAAATTTCATTTTTAAAAAACTACAAAGAATTCCTACTTTACAAGTGGGAGAAATATCCGTTGATGAGAATTAATAAATAAGTAAATCATTTAAAATAGACCATTTTGAAAATTAATTTAGCTCAATATAATTTTAAATACTTAAAACAAAGTCAAAGATAATTTTAATATAAAATTTATATTTATGAAATTTTTGTCTCTTGTTTTCTTTTAATTAAACGACTTTTTATAAGAAATTTGAAAATGAAATAAAATTTAAAAATTAAATATTAAGTTTTAAATATGAGTTAAATTAAATATGAGTTTTAAATACAGCTATGATTCAAAACGATGATATTGTAGTAGTAAGTATTCAAATGAATTCCCAAAGATACACATAAATCATGTAAATATAAATATTTTTAAAAAAATACATAAAGAAAGAAAATAAATCAAAATAAGGTTAAAAGCAAAAATAGATGTTAATAATAAATGTAAAAGAAATCCGGATATAAACAAGAAAGCATATGTATTAATTTTAATAATCAGATAAAATATTACCTAATGAAATAAAATTGTAATACATTAAGATAAATATAAAAATATAAAAACGATGGAGAGATAAATTATTTTTCTAATATTTTAATTTAGAAATTTATTTATTTTAAGATATATATAAATTCAGTCAAAGTATTCGATATATTATTTAATATATGTTGATTTATTTATTAACATGATTAATAATATATCTTTTTCGTTTAATTACTATATCAGTGTTCTTCAACCATTCTTCAGTGGACCCAGTGGGGCATTTACACAAGTGTGTCTAGAGACCAAACAGATGAAGTAATAAAAAATTATAAAAAATAACATTTTTGAATTTTCATTTTAATGAGACAATAATAATGACTTATTTTAAATTTAAATTATATTTTTACACATCAGTATTTACATAAAAATAAATTATTGTAATTTATAATTGTTTTTGTTCATTTGGATGAATAATAATTCAATTATTTGCAAAACAATGTCGACCCTGATAGCAGTAATGGTCATCTGCAACAGTTTTTGTGTTAACAGATTAATTTAGCGATTGTGTCTTTTTTCGTGTGAACTTCCTGGATTTTTGAGAAAAAAATTGTACACACTCAGTACACCATTGGTACAAGTCTCTTAGTCTTCATGTTTAGAAGGATCCAAAAATGTTTTCTATAAATGCAACACTGTATGAGTCACTACTAGTTCACAAATAATATATTGGTTGAGGTCTCAAAAATTATTGAAAACCCAACGTTTATTAGTAACTTATATAAATGTTGGGATTCTTTCCAGAGTTGGCACTAGATAAGCAAAACCATCTAGGGAAGTTCCTACATGCTCAAAGATATTCAGTGCTTTCTTTCAGGACTACGAAGACCTTCGACACATCGATACTCTCAGGAAATCCTAAATGACTTTACCATACGACAAGGTGCACATGTAAACCTCCATGTTGGAAATGCACCAAGTCGGCGAATTCGAATTAAACTACTTGTCAATAATCTAAAACCAATAACATGTATTAAACTGTCAAACAATCTGTCAAGGAATTTCACTGCAAGTATCTAACGTACGTTAATTAAGTTTTTTTATTGTATGCATCTTTTTTATATAATAATTATATGTATAATTTGTCAATTAAATTAAATTTTAGTCATGAAAATTCATTCGTTATCCCTTTTTATTGTTATTTTATATAGAAATTTTTGTTTATATTTATAATGGAGGTCCCTTAATTTTTGATTTGATTTTTATATTTTTACATATGGCTTGGAGACATTTCACACCTTTGGGTGGGAGGGACACAGGAATTATCCTTGCTTAGTTGGGGTGAAGTGACATGAGGTCATCAGATGGAGGCTGTGACGGAGTCCCATTGGAAAAGAAAGCGTTACAGTCATATCTGAAGCGTAATGTGGTTTTAAAATCTAGCGTACATTGGACAGTAGTAGAGTGCCAAAAACATGCTACGTATATGTACAGCGTCTCCCGATGACTGAATTGACTTTCTGATGTGTTGTATAGATTTGTTGGGGTTCAACAAGAGAGGCACAAAAATGAGATGAAAATTGACAAAAACACCAAATTCAAAATAAAAATTTAAAGTACAAAATATTAATTAAAAATCAAAAATTTTAAAAAATGAATATTTTCTGGGGGAAACTGGTATGGGCGGATGCTAAATAATGAGACGAGTTCAGCTATAATAAAATAAAATCAATGGGGGGTCCCTAAAAGGAATAAATTACAAAAAACAAAAATTAATTAAAAATTAATTAACTAATGGAAAACCCGAGCTAATGGGAAACCCGAGCTAATGGGAAACCCGAGCTAATGGGAAACCCGAGCTAATGGAGAACCCGAGCTAATGGGAAACCCGATACAATGGAAAACCCGAGCGAATTGAGAAATCCAATTTTGGGAAGGCAATTAACTTAGCCGGAGAAATCCAATTTTGGGAAGGCAATTAATTTAGCCGGATAAAAAGTAACAAGCGCCGTCAAAGAAAATCAGCAAATTCCCTTCAATTAAATTAGACCTCCAAGAGGAAGCCCGGGGGAAATAAAACCAAAAATAATTGGCAAAAATAAAGTCAATTACCAAGCGAGTATAAAAGCAACTGGCAAGAAAACAAAATGCCAGTTGGTCGAGGAAAAGTTAGTAGGACTAAACGATGAAAAGTGCAGATCAGAGTTATTAAAGATTGAAATTGTTCAATAAAGAGTGTAATCAACCAGTGTACTTGTATTTGTCTTGAATAAAATTATTGTGTTGGGTTATCTTGATTTTGATAAAGAACACAAAGGAGTCAGACCGTGATACCGACTTACATTAAAAACCCAACATATTTGGTGAGCCCGACGTGATCAAAAGTCGGTGAAGACTTGTTGAAATTGTGATAATATTTGAGTGATACCGAGGAATAAAAAGATCGGTGAAAATCTGTTGAGATTGGTAAAGTATCGAAAAAATTTGGAAAAAGATAATAATAATTAAATAAATAAATATTGAAGTGAAACGTTTATTTGAAAGTGGTGAACATTATTCGAGAATTATTAAAGTGGTGAATTTATTATTGAAGCAAAGTGGGAAAATTTGTGGCGATTGATTATTGAAAAGTCAAAATTAAAACGAAAGGTAAATTTTGTAATTGTAACACTTTGAATTTTAGACGACTAAAGCCTGTGTTAACCAGATCATTTTATAAATTGAGAAGCCAAACACTAATAGAGAATTTAATGAGTACCCAAAGACAAGTTAATAATACAAATAATAATGATGAAACACCCGTGTCCACAGTTTCTGTGGGAAATGGCAAGGAAGGTAGTGATTATGCGAGTTGTCAAAAACTACCTGTAGATCAGTATGGGGGAGATCCGTTGGAATTTGTCGACTTCATGGCAGATTACTATATGTATGCGACAGCCTATGGATGGAGCCAATCGATAATGGTTCAAAGATTACCGCTATACCTAAAAGGAGCAGCCAGAGAAGCATGGCAACAAATTGATAAAAGATTAATAGCAAATGACTGGACAAAGTTGAAAGACGCACTTGCAGCTAAATTAATCGGAGGAGATATAAAAAGGATGATGCGGCAGAAATTCTATAACCGTGTACAACGCTCAGAGGAATCTGTAAGCGAGTTTGCTTATCATTTAACAACCCTTGCAGAGAAAGCATTCGAAGTGAAACCAGAACAGACTGAGATGGCAAAGCAAGTAAAAGAGTTGCTACAGGATCAATTTTTGTCCGGAGTAAAGAAAGAAATTAAAAAGGCTTTGTGTTGTGTTGATTTTAATGACTTTGATGAATTGATCAAAAAGGCAATGAAAATTGAGCTAAATTTAAAAAGCACACAGTCAAAATCAGAGTCGTTTGCAGTCATCTCAGGCGCAAGCGAAAGATCAGTAACCCCAATTAGAAACAATCGTTTTCAACAAACAAGTAGTCCATCACCAAAATTTAGATCCAAATTTGAGTCGAACAAGTCAACAGATATTCAAATAGATGGAAAGGAAGGTCCCATCCAATGTAGTCATTGCCAAAGGATTGGACACCATGTTAACCAATGTCGGTTTAAAAATAGAGTACAGAGAAATGGAGCCATACGTCACTCATAAAAATGCATGCGATACCTAGGCCAGTCGAGGTGCTTCCGGAAAACTGTCTAGCAGCATTTCAAACAGGAGAATTAAAAATAAGTCCAGAAATTCGTTTAAAGGCAAAATTGAACCATAGAATACGAGAAACAATAATTGTAAAGGGAGTTATGAAAGCAAATGGCGACTGTGAAGGTGAACCATATAAAATGAACGGTAAAATTATTCAGCAAACAGTAGTGCTAGACGAATATCTCACGGAGTTGAGAGAGTTCGAAGGAGCTTTCGATGATGATACGGGAAAATTACAAACTCATCCATTCTGTAATATGAAACAAACACATTGTCAAACAGGGGAATCGATTCTTGTTTATAATGTAGAAACAAATAAGTGTAATTTAGCGCACTTAAAAACTATGAACTTTAAAGAACTAGTAGGAGAACAGTTTAGAGATAAACCAGATAATTTCAATATGAATTATAGACCAAATAATACCATTAAATCAACCCCAGTATGGACAAAACAAATGGGAACAGTTTTAATGTCTACGTTACCAGCAGATGGAATGCGATTTATAAAAAAGGAAATCACAAATAAATGTGGTCGAATGGTTCATGTAACAAATTATGAGGGTGTTTACGTGTCTAGAAATGTTGTGGAAGAAGCAAAAATTAAAATTCATAGAGATGACATTAAACTTACTCATTATTTTAATAATAAAATTGATTATTTGTTTCATTTTAGTCAAAACATCATGGAAAATGTATATAGAGAAATGATTCTGAACGATTGTAAGTTGAATAAAGAGATTCTCCGAAATCGGATGGCGATGGCAATTACGAATCCAAATTTAGTAGCACCTATGCTAATATCAGAAAATGGAGTGTTTGCGAGAATATTTGGAGAAGCATTATACAGTTACAAATGCAAAGAAGTCACAGTGAAAATTGCCAAATACGAAAAATGTACGAACGAATTACCAGTAAGCTTTGGGGGAAAGGTACGATTTATGGAACCGATAACTAGAATCTTGCTTGATGAACAAACTAAATCAAAAATTTTGCAATGCAATCGATTATTAGCCCCTTTATACCGATTAGCTACAGATTCATGGATAGCCTTACCAGATTATCGTGGGGTCAAGACTCCAGACAAACTAGAATTAACAAATTTAGAATACCTGATAAATTTCACATCACTAAACAAAATGGCACAAATGGGCTTGTATGCAAGCGAAGATATCGAAGAAGCTCAAAGGAATTTGTTGTTTCCATCCAAAAAGGAACGGATAATTTCAGAAATGATTGACACAGTATTACCGAATGGAGAAGGAACAGTAAATTACGAATATTTGCTAACACCTGATCATTTCAAACGAGCTACATATAAAACGATGGAAAAGATTTGGGCAAGTTCATGTTTTTGGGACAGGCATGTGCAGGTTTAATTGGAATTTACGTGATTGTGATAACGGCAAAGGTGGTAGTGTCGCAAATGTTGTCAGTACATCGAATATATGCAATATCGGGATGGTCATGGAAATTAATTATTGGTTGTATTCCATTGTTGGCTAGATTCTTTATTACAGATCATCAATTTAAAGAACTGGCAAGAGTAAGGGCACAATTAAGAAATGGCCGGAAAAGTGAGAAATCTACGTGTCAGTCGGAAGACAAAAACGACGATCATAATGATGATAACAACAACGGGGAATCGGAGCATAAATACTTTCGAAAAAGTGTAATAAAGAGTAAAGTAGAGCCAGAGTCCAGGTTCTTGCTTGAACCAATGCCAAAATTAAGCGGGATTGATACTCTTAGTAGATGGTATACCCCGACATTTAGACCAACAGCACCAGTATATCCAAGTGAAAAACTAAAGGAGATGAAATCGGTCGATAATATCACAATAGAATTAGAGAAGATTGAACCAACGAGTGCGGAAATTGAAAGAAAGAATATGCTTGGTCTACCATGCAGCTATGCACTAATGACAACAGTAGTAGGAGGAAAACAACCTCGAATAAACATACAGTTTAACAAGAGAAAAGTGGAAGCTTTATTAGACTCAGGCTTAAGTCATACTATAGTAGCGGAAAGCTTCTTGACGTATCAGGAGAAAGCCAAAATAAAACCAACGAATCACATTATTAAATCAATGTCACATAATGCACTAAATATTGTTGGAAAATTAGAAGTTAAACTGATAATTGGAGATCAAGAAATAATTCATTGGGTATCAGTGATGAGAAAAAGTCCTGTAAAATGCCTTATTGGCATGGACGTAATGGAGCAACTACAAGGAATTTCTCTCGAGCTGAAAACTGGAAAGTTGATAAAAGGGCAATTGACTTTAGTCGAAAAGAAATTCGTGCAAATTCCATTTGCCAATTTGCAGCATGAATATCGAAATGTTCCAGATCAATCAAATCAAATTCCAAGCTCTGTCAAAGGAGCCGTCATTTCTAACATTAATGCATCAATTAACAATAACGAAACCATATCATCATTAAATACACATTGTGTGTAACATTATTATCAACTAGTCTAACTATAATAATCTTTCTCATTATTCTCATCATCATTGTGTCAATTGAATCTCGAACAATATCCAAACCTTCTACGAATCGATCCGAGATTGCGAGACCTTGGATCGTTTATTAAGAAACATTTGTGTAGTAAGACATAAATACTTTGCATGCAAAATTGATAAAGTAGTAGTAGTAATATAGTACAAATATTTTATGGATATTATTAATATTTTATTTTATTATGGATATGATCAATATTTCATTTTATTTTACTTGTGAATCTGCACTTTTCAATGTCAACGGAAAGAATCAATTTGATTGGTTAGCGCTGTGTTAAGGGGGAGAGAAAAACGGGGTTAAGAAAATTTTCATAAGGGTATTAAAAGAGGGTTAAATCCATTAAACTCCATTAATTTTGAAAAAAAAATCAACAATTAACTAAACGGTAATTATTATTATTTATTTATATAACTAGTCGGTGGGACGGTATCCTTTGGGTACCCCATCTCAACCCTAGTGTTAAAATTAAATTAACTTCAAATTTTAATTATATAACTACTGTAGAAGAAAAAAAAATGGAACAAATACAATGGGCAAGATCCACCTACGACAGTTACTTCAAGATGCAGAAAAATCATGCCAGCCAACAATTATACGAAATCAATGAAAATTTACAAATTCCAAATTATTTGCGGATAGATGACAGAAGAATGAAGATACGAATGTTTACAATAAGGATAAATTCGGAATTGAAATTGACAGATGAAATTGAGTTGTCTCGGAAGGAAGAATATCACATACACGTGATCAGAGGTACAGTGGAAGTGCTGAAGAACGATAATACAATATGGTGGCAACTCCGAAAATTCACATCATGGAAGCTGCAGAAGGACTTCATGTGGAGAACACTACGAGCAGCGAATGAGGAGACAACGTTGGTGGTGGAAATCAGAACTGAGAATGAAGCGGATGAGGTACCACAGATGCATCTAATTGAAGGAGAAGACCCAATGTTATTGAAAATTTCAAAGGAAATGTTGAAAAAGAAAATGTCGTTTCTCAGAAAAGAAATGGATCTAGAAGAAATCCGCAATAGAATATTGTTCATTGATGATGAATATGGCACATCAGAGCATGGGAAAATGGTCTCTTTAGCAATAGCAATTATGAATTATTATGGAAAAGTAGTAAAAGATGTATACCTCACTCCAAGAGGAAAAATCCGACATTTTAATTCAAGGATCCATGGAATTACAGAAGTGGCTAGCAGGAACCAATGTGATCAATATGTGGCAATAAAAGAGATTCAACGCTTGACAGTGGGCAAGATATTGATCGGCCATGATTTGCATGCAGAATTACAATACTTGGGGATATGGATTGAACAATTGTACGGCATTCGAGATCTAGCAGCAGCACCAATACTTCAGAACATGGGAGTAACCATAAGGGGAGAATGGTTCAAATTACAAACCGTGGTGAAAGAAATATGTGGAGAACAGACTCAGATGAGTATTCATTCGGCTCTCGAGGACGTGAAAAGTATACGCAAGGTATACCAGAAAGTGGAAAGTCAATGGATTGATGACATACCGATGCCCAAAAATCAACCGTCAAAGCGATATTTGTGGGATGAATATAAGAAGCTTCGGGAAATTGAATCAACATCAACTGCAATACCAGAAAAACTAACGCAAATTCCAATTGAAGATGTAATGGAATCTGAAGAAATTGATTTAACATTCGAGGAGAAAGTAACGATGGATAGTGAAAATCCATTGATTCAATTGAAGTGGGCCAATGAATCATTCTTAGAAATTGCGGAAGAATGTGTCGCATTAATGGTAAGCACTTCGATGATAAGGATACATCCAACACTTGAATATGGTCCAATGCCAGAATGTAGAAAATCCAAAAAGAGAAAAACAACTTCGAACATTGATGTCGGAGACACTGTCACTGTCAATGGTGTAGTATATGAACGCGAAGAAACAATAATACGATATCGGCACGAAACGAAACGATTAGAAATAAAGATGGATTAATTTTTATATATTGTATTTATAAAATAAATAATTGTGAACTCGATTTTGTCTCATGTATTTATTGGCAGCGCATCAGTTAGACCCCAAAATAAGAATAAATAAGTAAATAATTGAGAGTAAATAAATGATTAAATAAATAAATAAAACTATTATTGTGTATAACAACAAACACATTTCCAATTGTCGGGGTTTGGCTACCCTGGACAACAATTGGAAATGAGTGGTTGTAAAGAGCCACATAAACAGGTTGCGACAAATCATAACAATTTATTATTAATAATTCATTAGACAAAAAGGAATTTAATCACTTAACATATTTCTTAAAAAAAAAGACATAATTATTTCAATTTTTACAATGTACGTGAGATATTGCCCGAGAAAAACATTGCACAGCTATATCTATAAAATAAATATTTATTCAAAAATCTTTGATAAATAATTTTACATTATATAATTTTGTTTAAATGATAATTATAGAATTTTGTTACAATGATAATTTTTACAAATCATAACAGAAATTTTCGATATTTTATAATTCATTTAAACAAATTTAACATATTAATTCATAAAAATAATTATATATTTCCAAAGAAAATATTGAATTCACTGACTCAGCCACTTGTAGGCGAAAAGATAACACAAACATTTCTACCAAAAAAAAAGTATAACATAATAACAGTAAGAGACCTTGAACAAATACTTGGAAATGTTGTTTGAAAGCAAGTGATAGAATAAATTTATTCAATATAAATCACATTTTCCATTTCATTTTATTTAAATTGTTATAGATAATTATGTAATATCTTACCTGCAATATCACATTAAGATCGCGCAGCCTGAATTAACTCGATATTTACAAATAATTAATGCACTTCCATAATTAATCGATATCCATCTTCAATAAAGGTCGACACTAAACCAAACTCGAGCAATATGAGGCAAGAATCGACGAGTCTTTCTAATTACCTAGCATACAACTGAAAATTGAAAAGAAAATATACAAATTTACTATATCAGCATAATTTTCTAAATTTGTCAAACAATCCTTTTTATTATTTCGAATAAAATCAACCATTAAGAAATTTGCAACGTAGTAATTTAAAATTAAAATTAGTCTGATTATTCAAGTTTATGTGATAAAATTAAACTAAATTTTATTAACTCGATAAGTGATTAAATATTGTATCTTCTTTTTCTGTAAAAATATAATATATTACGATTTTCTGTTATTACAATGTTTGTACTTCAGTAGTGAATTTTATAAAACAGTTTCCGAAATAGAAAGCGCTCTGATATTATGATACAAATTGGCAAACTATTTTGGTTGTGTTTGATCATAATTTTAATAAAAATAAAATAAATGGCATACCGATTTCTTTACACTTTGTTCATTTTGACAGAAAATTTCAAATTGAAAAAGAAATATTCCAAGAACTCTCAGAAAATAGTTTGGCATTTTATCTGCAACAATATCAAAGCTCATTATATAGTTTTATAACGAGCCTAAGTGAGCAAGCGAACGGTTCGTGGTCTTATCTGTTGGCGATCTGTGTCGAGTCCAGTGTCTTTCTAAACTGTAATTAGCCGTCTCTAAAATCGCTTAAAGTTCTGCAATAAAAGAAACTAATTTATCCGGTAAAATGAATTCTATTAGGGAAATTTTTCTTTTTAATGAAATTTTTCTGCTGCGGGAAATTTAATTGATTTAATGTGTAATTCGATCCACTGGAATTCTGTCACTGACACAGCAGATGAATCGGAATTAATGAATTTTCTTTCAGTATTTTCCAAGAATAATTAATTTGATGGGATTTCTTTAAATTGTATTACAAATATAAGGAAATCAAGTGAAATCATTTGTTGATGAATGCCACTAGCCTTTCATTTCAAATAGTCAGCTAGTATTCCCTTAGTAATATTTCAGATAAGATTGAGAATTTAACGAAAATACTAATCTCCCTAAATTAGATTGTCAATTTATTTATAAATCGAATTTCAACAATGAAATTTGTCAGAAATTTATGTCGTCGCTAAACATAGTCTCTCTGTTTGATGGTGGTTATTATGAAAGCTTTCATTCACCGCAAACTGCAGAATTTTGAGAAAATATCTAAAATATTTATTTTTCAAATTTTCAATTTATTTTGCTTATATATTGCTTATATATTATTATTATTGGTATTATTATTATTAGAACTAATTTTTATTAATTAATGAATGTCAAATTTAAGATTTAAGTTTTCTTTAGAGTTTTCTTTAGTGAAAATCTCATTGTTATATAATTATGTTTATTATTATTATTGTTATTATTATTATTATTATTATTATTATTATTATTATTATTAGTAGTATTATTATTATTGTTATTATTATTATTGAAAAGGCTATATTCTGAATTTCTATCACCATTACTATTGGTTGTGACATTTCCACTGACTCCTAATTTAAAGAACGAATTGAAAAAAAAAAAAAAAATTTGAAATTGAATTATTAGATAATTGAATTTAATCTATAGTTGGATTTCCGGATTTCTAATTAAACTGATTTTCTTATTAATTTCTTTTGTTTCTCTTTTGAAAAAAAAAATTCTGTGAAATAATAGTTTAAAATAAATAGCTAAGCAACTATCTGTGATGAACCCAACTTGATATCATATTGTATACACTGCACAGTGCATTTCATCATGTACATACAAATATTATGATGCCCGATACACAACTGTCACCAATATTACAATTATTATCATCATCATTATTAATTATTTTTATTATTATTATTATTATTATCGGTAGTATTATTATCGTCATTATTATTGTTATTAGTATTAACATTATTATTTATATTAAGTAGTGTGAGGATGATGGTGGGAGTCGAATAAGGAAATTTCAAAAGAAAATATCTCAGATTTAAAATCATTGGCAAAGGCAATAGCTAAAATAGGTAGATAGCAATCCATTTTTATTATTATTATTATTATTATTATTATTATTATTATTATTATTATTATGATTATTGTTATTACTGTATGGTAAATTAGACTTATTATATACATGCAGATTCGAGGTCGAATCTAAATTAAAGGGGGGAGATATGTTGGGGTTCAACAAGAGAGGCACAAAAATGAGATGAAAATTGACAAAAACACCAAATTCAAAATAAAAATTTAGAGTACAAAATATTATTTAAAAATGAAAAATTTTAAAAAATGAATATTTTCTGGGGGAAACTGGTATGGGCGGATGCTAAATAATGAGACGAGTTCAGCTATAATAAAATAAAATCAATGGGGGGTCCCTAAAAGGAATAAATTACAAAAAACAAAAATTAATTAAAAATTAATTAACTAATGGAAAACCCGAGCTAATGGGAAACCCGAGCTAATGGGAAACCCGAGCTAATGGGAAACCCGAGCTAATGGAGAACCCGAGCTAATGGGAAACCCGATACAATGGAAAACCCGAGCGAATTGAGAAATCCAATTTTGGGAAGGCAATTAACTTAGCCGGAGAAACCCAATTTTGGGAAGGCAATTAATTTAGCCGGATAAAAAGTAACAAGCGCCGTCAAAGAAAATCAGCAAATTCCCTTCAATTAAATTAGACCTCCAAGAGGAAGCCCGGGGGAAATAAAACCAAAAATAATTGGCAAAAATAAAGTCAATTACCAAGCGAGTATAAAAGCAACTGACAAGAAAACAAAATGCCAGTTGGTCGAGGAAAAGTTAGTAGGACTAAACGATGAAAAGTGCAGATCAGAGTTATTAAAGATTGAAATTGTTCAATAAAGAGTGTAATCAACCAGTGTACTTGTATTTGTCTTGAATAAAATTATTGTGTTGGGTTATCTTGATTTTGATAAAGAACACAAAGGAGTCAGACCGTGATACCGACTTACATTAAAAACCCAACATATTTTATTTATGAAAGATCTAGAAAATGTTATCGATAAATGTTATTATTGTCCAAATATCTATAGTTTCAATGACCCAATCAAATTAGGTATAACATTGTGATACTCCACTAATACCCGACTCTAGTAGCAATAACTCAAATCTATTTAAAATCTAGTCCGAAACATCTTAAATAGTGAAGTACCCACTTCAGTTGAAAATTGTAAAAATTCCCTGATAAATTAAATGCTTTAGTCAAGTGGTTTGATAATGATTTTAACTGGGAATCGGTATGATTTCCACCTACATATAAAGAATTATAGCGTTGGAACCTCTGGTACAAATGTAGAAATCTTAGAATCATAAGAAAGGGTTTTTTTCCCGTGATGCATTGTTTAAATTTATACCTGATCAAGTAAGAAGCAATAGAAAGAGTGATGCGGAAAACCCTGAAAAACTAATTTATTCACAGAAAATCATTATCTTAAACGTAAAATAATTCTGGCTCACAAATTTCAATTCAAATATTTTGTTCAAATGGTAATTGAAAATGGATCGATGCCACATGAACGTTTTCGCTATTCAGAATATTATCATTATAATTATTATTATTATTATTATTATTATTATTATTATTATAATTATTATTATTATTATTATTATTATTATTATTATTATTATTATTATTATTATTATTATTATTATTATTATTATTATTATTATTCCTAGTATTATGATTCTTATTATTATAATATTACTATCATTATTATTGGAGGTTATCATCATCATTGCTATTGAGGATTTTATAATTACTACCACTCTTATTAGTTTCAAATCTGTTGTGATTATAGTTACTACATTTAAGTTAGTTAAGTGGGAAGCTTTTAGATGTTATTAAATTTTGTGTTATTATTATTAACATTAAGTTAATAATCAAGTTATTAGAGGCTAAAGTAGATAGACTCACCCCATCTAGATGAAGGAAAGCACAAAGAAGGTCCACCAGTTGCAACATTGCGATGATAATCTAGTTGAAGAAAGCTGTGCTCAGCGCACGGTAATGCAGGAGCAGGTTTATACAAAAAGTGAATTGTAACACAGAATACACAAATTATCCTCCGCTGAAATGACTAACCAATTCCAGCCTACCTTCCGGCAGCATCCGATCCGACCAGGCGCATAACTTCGTGCACAGGGTGCTCTCTCCTAGTGAACTCATCTATCACTTCATCGCGCACTCCATCTTCAAGTGCATGGATTCCACTGCCCATCATCAACTTGAGTTACACTAGTCCGCAGGCGAATTTACCTATACAGAAAGCGAAGAGAAAGCAACTGAAGAAATCAGTGAGAAATGCAAGACAATGGGCAAAGAAGACAGCAGCCTTGAGCAAGCTACACGCTCCGGAGATCCCACCTGAAATGGACCTCGACATAACGATAAAATTTATACCAATATTTCAAAAGCAATTTTTCATCCGGAACCAGTATCGCAGTCAAATCATTATAACCATCAAATGGAATTCAGATCACGATATCACAATTTTATACTCAATAAATTTTGGACGTTATTAATTATAATGTATTTCATAGTCACAAAATTTTTATCTAATTGATCATATTGTATTGGTATTTTGGGGCTGATATTGATCTTGATAATGCAGTCCTCCATATTGAAATACTATTACAGTGATGTCTCGCATCACGTACTTAATTCGTTACCGGAGCAAGTTTGTTATGTGAAACGCGTTTTCTCGTAGGAATACATGATAAAAATTTTAATTTTTTTGGAGCATAAAATATAGTAAAAAAATTTATATAAAAAAGAGTTTTTAGTCATACTCAGATTTAAGATAATCTACCGAACCTGGCAGGATGAAGTCCTCTTGTTCCATCCTTTGCTTCTTGCATCTTGGTTGCTGGCTTCTGAGAAAACCTTTCCAATTTGGTTTGCTCCTCTTTTTTCTTCAACACCTGCCGGAAATAACGGGTAAGTTTATCATTGTAGTGAACGTTGATCCTGTTGGACTCAGCTGAGTTTGGATAGAGAATGTTTGTAAACTTCTGAACCTCTTCTCATTTGACCAAGATGTCCATGATGACAGCTGTTGAGATTTGATTGCTCTTTCTCGTTGTCAGATGAAGCCTCCTTTTGATCTTCATCATGTTGCTGGACCTAAAGATGTTCTTGGCCAAAATGTTGAGACCAAACTCTTTGACCATGTCGCACTGTTTCACTCCACATTCACTCTTCTTTTTATTTTCTGTTTTATTTCAATAGAAATCACTTTCCTGCTTTTATCAGAAGCCACTATATAGACACACAAAATATATTTATTAAAACAAACACTTGTGTTAGATAAATACAAAGAAGAACGACTGCCGCGCGTTGATGTATGTTGGTGCATTGTCTGCGTGCCACCTAGGAAGCAGGAACGGCTAAACAAGTGTGTTCGTGCTGCAAGATGAAACACAATGCAGTCCATTGTGTCAGTTGAGTAATGTAAGAATAGAAAGTTCGTTGCGCTAGTCATCATTGTATTAATTTTTTGAGTTCGGTAAAAATATATTTACCACAAGAAATTCATTCTCACTGCGTTCCGGGATTGTTTCTAAGTTTTATTTATATTGTTGGGCACTCAGGGTGATTATTAGTGCGCTCAGTCACTACCCTAAGTACCCTTCATGGTTTGTAATTCATCTCCCATAGGTATACCCATAAAAGTACCCAAAAAAAATTTGCGGACAGGTGAGCCCCCATGGTAGGACTACTCTCCTCAATATTCGCGGTGCGGGTTCCTGGGTGCCGATAGAAGGTCCTACCCCTTAAAAATCACCTACGTCTGTGGTCCAGAGAGACGGCATTTATTAGTTCCAGATTTCGTAACGATGATCAAGACATACACACTTAAACATCCGAGCAAAACAGAAAAACAATTTAAATAATTGTAATTAATTGTAAGTAATTGTATACACAGGTTTTCAAATGTTTCAAGTTTGAGAGTCAGGAAATCAGACATACATTGAGAACTCTTTGATAGATATGGGTCTTTACACAATTATGAATGAGAAATTTATATATGTCAATCATTCATGGCTCGGGATTCGTCTAACTACATTGCATCGACTTCGGTCAGCAGGGCATCAATGTCAACCTGTAGCCGAGGATCTTTAGTCAGTGCTACGGTCGCCGATGAAATTATTCTGTAGGTATCAGGTGGTACCGCTAGCTGAGGATTGGTATTGATCTTGGTGATGGCTGATTGGCAGCAAATAACGAAGCCTCTAGTGTCTCCATCTTTTCTCTTCGTTTTGCTGATCGATGAGAGAAGTCTCACGAACTATAAGTGTAAAAAGAGCAGGGTTTTCCGATGACTTACTCAAGACCGGCTCTACGATTTCCGGTAACTCAGGTCCATGTCCTGCACAACTCGTTTATGTTGAGGCATTCAACTCCTCCACTCGATGGTGAAGCGGGAATATATTCCCTTTATCTTTAATCGGATATCCCCTAACTCGTTTCTGTAATTCCGAATCGGAGTAGATCTTGTGAAGAGCTTCGGATTGCTCTTTGATAGTCAGACGTTGACTCCTACTCTCCTCTAAGAGACTGTCACGGCAGTGCTCTAATCTGAGGACCTTCATCTTTTCCTCTTTCATTTGTGGCAGGGAGAACCCCGTGTGCACAAGCGTGTCGATACGCTTTTTGAGAACCCCTGTGTGCTCTTGTAACTTCTTGATATCCATGTTTTGTATGAACAGGAAAAGCACGGCTTTGGTCCGCGAGGGGGTAAATTTGGCTCCGACATGGCGAAAGATAATACGTAATTTATACCCCGTTGACGTGTTTACCAAGTCAATATTCAAGCACACTCGTTCGTCAGATTACTCAGGAGTGAAAAACTTTATTATGAAATCAATTATAGTATTCGTATCATACGCCTAGCTCGGAGATTTATGCATTAAATTAAATTCCATGGTGGGAAGGGTTTGATCAAAATTAAACAAATTGAAATTCTACTGGTAGCAAATTATATAAATAAGTCATAGATTGATGGTTAGAATATTTCGAACATATGTTGACGTCAGGGTCATTATGGGATTCAAACTTTTCCAAAATAAGAAAAATGCATGTAAATGTCTATCATCACTTATATCAACTTAGTTGATTAGCACTGGTATCCTAGAGATGTGGTTTTTCTAAATATATATGTATCTTTTCGACTGGGTGAATTCAAATATGTATTATGCTGATACCTCAATGATTATAATGTAACTATATGGTCGTCAAATTCCTATTTTAGGGTTGATATTAATTAGAATTTATGTATTTACTTTACTAGAATTTTATCATTTATGTTGCGAGAATTTTATTATGTACTTGGCGAGGATCAGATTATTTAATTTTCAAGAATTAGTTTATTTGATCTCTAAGATTTAGATTATTTATTTTCCAAGAGTTAAATTGTTTATTTTCCAAGAATTCGATTAGCCAAATTTCAAGACTGATATTATCAATTTTATAAGAATCATATTGTTTACATTATCAGAATTATAGCATTAGCCGAATGTCATATTTAACACGTTTCAAACTGTAATTAAGTTCAGTAATTGCTCGATCAATTGTCTAAACCAGGCCCGGCCAACCCAAACTAAAAGATGAGCTGAAAATAAAAAATTCTAAAATTCCATGAGCCGCAAAAAAAAATTTTATTATATATATTTTTTCAATATAAATTTTAATTTATAAATACAAATTATTAAATTGGTTAATGGGAAACCTGCTTCTCGACTTGCTTGGATGTAGCTATTCGCAATTGATTGTGCAAATTCTTACTAGTAATTGATCAACAATATTTGTTTTTGGTAAACGTCATTTTGGAAAAAACGATTCACATAGTACAGTCGTACTTAGAGCACTTATGATTTTTGAAGCAAATTTTCTTAAATTTGGATATTTGGCATTTTCAATAAATTTTGAATGAAACTGTACTATATCCTCTGATTCAAGAAAGATGGTTTTCAACTCAGGATGACATTGGAGATCAATTAATTCCATTTGCAAAGCAGATGGTGCTGTACTTTCAGTAACATTGAATGGTGTTTGAAATATTTCAAAATGCTTATCATATTATGCAATTTCTTCGAATCTCGAATCAAAAGCTTCTTTGAATTTCTTCAAACAATCAGCATATTTTACAAAAATCCTTTTGTATTGGTGAACTAATATTGTTTAGTTCAGTAAAATGAGTTGCATCCTCATTCCTTAATTGATTTTCCCACAAATGATAAAAGATTTAATTTCACTACAACTTTCAGCAAATGTTTTCACCCTGAAGTTTTAAATTTAAGCTACTGAGGTGGCCAGTCACGTCTACAAGAAATCATAAATCTAATAACCAATTATCAACTGATAATTCTGCAATAGGTTTATTTTGTAACTCCACAAAAACTTTAATTTCTTCTTTGAGATATAAAAATCTTGATAAACACCTTCCTCTACTAAGCCAACGTACTTTAGAAAAATTAATAACGTCACCATAATGCGAATTTATTTCTTCCAAATATTCTTGAAATTGACGATGGAATTGTCCACGACTACGAATAACATTAATAGATTTGATATCTACATTCATTACGTGGTCCATTTTTAATGTTTGGCTACATAAGCTTTCTTGATGTATAATGCAATGAAATGTATAAAGTTGTCCAATATCTATTCAAGCTTCTCACAGTTTTGCTCCCATCAGGTCCTTAAAACCCTTATTTTTCCTATCATGTTAGGAGCACCATCTGCAGCAATTCCATATAAAGCTGGTAGAACTAAATTATTTTCAATGAAACTATCCCAAAACGCATTAAATATATCGATTGCTTGGTTGTATCTTTTAGGGTTTTTCAGTCCAAGAGCTCTTCAGAAATACAAAAATTGCTATATATTCCTCTTATAAATATTGCAAGCTGAGCATTATCAAACATGTCAGTACTTTCATCAAGACAAACTGAGTAGAAATCAAAATTCCATATTTTATCTCTTAAAATTTTGAGGTTTTTTGTGGCAATATCAGAAATACGGCGAGTAACTGTCTGTCGTGATAAGCTCAAATTTTCAATTAATCTTGGCTTCTCAGGATATAGAGTTTTTATTACAGAAACCTTACACTCTTTAAAAAATTCACCACCAGAATATGGTTTCATTTTATATGCTATTAGATTAGAAACTAAAAAGTTTGCCTTAACAATATTAGGTACAACTTGAGTTGATAATTTGATAACTTTTTGTTGGAAAGTTAGTTCTTTTTTAAAATTTAATAGTTTTAGTTTTCTTATTTCACCAGTTAAATTTTCATATCTGGATGCTGCTGGACAAAATGTCTATTAACGTTAAATCTTTTTATTGTTTTGCTTCGATTTTTACATATCAGATTATCATTGTGAATGATGTGGAAATAATCGTACTCCAAACCTTTATTATACTGCTGATTTTCATTACATAGCTTTCTTTTGGAAGTGTTGGGTTGGAACCCAAAATTGAGAGCTTGTTTTAATGAATCGGAAATACAACATAAAAACCACACCAAATTGAATTAAAATCCATGATCATTCACCAAATAATACAAAATAAAGTGCAGAACACATTGAGGATAAATAAAACACGTATAATAGAATCAAGAAACGCAAGAAGTTGCAATCGCTAACACAGTTAAGAGAAAAACTAAGGAAAATAAACCCGCAATCAAAAAATCTATTAATTAGAAAATAAAAATAAATTTAAAATAAAAATTTTTCCAGTAAAACTGATAATTAAAATTATGTAAATCATACAATTAAATGGTTGAAATTAATAAAAAATTAAAATAAAACTAGCTAAAAATATTAAATTATAAATTTATAAAATTAAATTGTGAAATATTTAATACAAATTTAAAAATAAATTATTGATTGCGTTCCAAAACATTAACCAATCAGATTCAGCGATATTAAAAAGTCATTTAATATAAATTTTAATTACTACAATTGAATAACAATAAACAAAAAGAATATATTTATATCAAATATTAAGTCTTCTTCAATTGATTTTTTAAAACTTCGATGCTCCTTCGTTGATCATCGGGCAATTTCGCAACTTCTTCGTCACTTAGATTGAGAACTTGCATTATCAAAGCTGCTTTCTCCTTCTCACCACTTCTACCGAAGTAATTCATAACATCAGCTGCCGATACCTCCGGCTGCTAAAAACGAATTGTTTAAAATTTTAATATCAAATTTCTATATATATATAAATATTAACTTATCGCCTGGTAACCAAGCAACGAAATGGCCCATTTATCATATCTTTTAAATAAAATACATATTAGCCAAAAATAAACATTTCTGATACGCTTGATACAGAAATATGTAGAAATCAATACAATTGATTAAGAAAATACCCCCTCACACTATAAAATTTGTCACATTAGAGCCAATAATACATTTTGCCAATAAACAACAATCATAAAAATACAAAAAATTTTATTATCGATTTAAATATTTAACATTCTTAATTAATAATAAAATTATTAAAAAATCATAATTAAACATAAAATTTAATTTAAAATTAACATTTATAGAAATATTATTCTGCAAAAATAGAGAGGAAACTATATATTGTAATGCATAGTTGGTTACCTGGAAACCACATGACCTACATTACAAAATAATTAAATATTGAGAATTATGCCACAAAACTTGGAATTTAAATAAGGATAAAATTACTCTAATGGAAGCTTCAGTTTTAATTTCAACTGGTCGCAAATTCTGATCGATTGAATTACCGGGTTGATGAGGGAAAATTGGAGGAGGAGCGAAATTATTGACCAATGGGGGACCTTGAAATGCATTAAATGGTGGCATTTGAGCTGGCATTGGAACATTTTGAGGAGCCATGTGAATTGGCATTCCCTGGCGAAACATGGCTGGATTTGGAGGCATTCCATTGGAATTGTGCTGTTGCATATGTTCATTCATATTCGGTGGATATTGCTGTTGATTCATGAACATTTGCGGCGGCATATTTGGATTGGGAAGATTTTGAGGCGGCTCAATAACGGTTTGGGGAATTTGTTCGTTACTACGAGTTAACATTGCTATGGCTACTTTCGGTTCAACGATTTTCATTATAATTTGGGCTTGGAGCAATGCATATGCCAATTGAGGATTTTGTAATAGCAATTGTCTCGCTTCGTTTGGATTACTTTGTATACATTGTTTCATTTGCTGCATCATGTCAAATAATTGTTCTGGCGGTAAACTGGCCACAGCTTGACTAATTGCTATACCAGCTTGTTGGGGATCAACTTTTTCACCATAAGGGCTCTCTTGAGGTGGTTTCATTGTAGTATTGTTTGTCATAGCCACTTCAGCACTGTTTTGTTCTCCTGCTGCCGGGCCTATTCTTAATGGGCGACCATTATAGTCGATGTTATCTAAATTTCTCAATGCACTAGCTGCAACCGCTGGACTATTGTATTCACAAAATCCATAGCCTTTCGGTTTCCCGGATTCCCTATCATAGACTAATCTAAATCCTATTACTGGACCAGCCTATTTTGAATATTTAATTTTAATATTTAAATAGAAATAAAATAAATTTACTTGACTAAATAAAGTCATTAGCTTTTCTTCAGTTGCTTCATAAGGAATATTACCAACAAATATTGATCGAGTTGTTTTATCAAGATTGTCTTGCATTATTTAGGATAAATTAATAAAAAATGTTTAGTTTTAAATTGATTAACAAAATACAATTTTAAATTAATTTAAAAAATAAAAATACAAATTTAAATATTTTATGTTTTTAAACAAACATTAAATATTTTTAATAAAAATTAATTAGTTGTATAAACTTTAAATGATCATTAAAGTTTAAAACCAAGTCAAAATTTATTTTACTGTAATAATCTGTAATTTTATTACAGTTATTTTTATAAATTTAACATGAATTAATTATATTTTTGGAAAATTTGAACATACATGGTATTGCTTCAAATAACCAAGTTGAATATATCAACATTTCATAATCAAAAATTAGATTATATTGGTGGCATAAAAAAGAAACAAAATCTGATTTATTATACTTCCAAGAAAACCGTTTTTGAGCAATTCCCTTTAATACATAAATATGTGTTTTTGGCACTTATTAAATAAGTCTAGGAAAAAAATTGAACAACAAGTCATAAAATAAGTCAAAGAAAATAGGTAAACATTTCTTTAAAAGCAGCATTTGAAATCTTTTAAATATAAAGGGCTGCTACTTAAATCTATAAATTTAAACATCGGATCCATCATCCTCATAGATTGGATTTTAAAACTTATTTTCTGTACTTTTTCATTTTATTTTACCTTAAATGTAATTAAATAATTTGGACTTTGAACATTATTAAACAACTATGGATACTGTTTTATCTTAATAAAAAATTAAACTTTACGGCAATTATCGATATAAATATTATCTGGTTAGATCTGGCGGATGCTTTCGATAGTGCTCCAAGTGAAATATAATGGCATACACTAAATAAAAATTCACTTAAATTACTTCAAACCATATACCAAAACTGCTCTACATGTTACGAATGCAAAGGTAGCATAACTAACAACATTAAGAGTTATTAATGTAGTAAAACAAAGTTGTCCCATGTCAATGACACTTTTTTGTATATCAACTGATAAATGGATACAATGCCAGTATTATAGCCTATGCTGACGACATTGTACTCAAATTTCTGAATCCAGAAAAATATAGAGTTCATGTTTCAAGACATAGTTATATATCCAAGCCCGCCTTATTTTTCGTCTTAAAATGTAAATATTTCCGCCCTAAATAATAATAATAACGAAAAATCCCTGACAACATATGGTGAAAATACCATTTGTTTATACTAACAACTTATAGAAATACCTAGATATAATTTTAGTGAAAACAAAATATAATGTAGATGAAATACTATAAAACGCAATTGCAGACACTATTAAACTTCGTGAATCTGACTTCACCCTGTCAGAAAAAATATATATATAAATCCTCGATAGTGACCGTAAAAAAGCTGTACAAGATAGAAAAACAATAAGAATACGATCAAAAAACGTACCATAAAATCATTTGTTACAACCAGGATTACTAAAATGACACTTGGAATTACAAAGAACATTATTTTTAAAAAAAACATTTTTGTTGACACACTGGGTTTTCCATATTGTTAACGAAACGTAAATGTACCTTATACTAAAAAGCGAGATATATGATATAGATTATTTACACTTTAATGGGATGCAGATCGTTATTCTATGAAATAACTAGTTAAACCATGAAATACAAGAGAGTTTTACACTTTAATGGACACGATCAGTTATTTCATGGAATAACTAGGTATTCTATGAAATAACGGATTTCATATGTTAACGGTAACATATACAGATTAGAATGATTTTATATTGTATTCAGCATTGATCAATATCTAATTTTAAGTATAATGTATAAGACAAAGGTCCTAAATTCTACTGACATAAACATGATAAATGTTATCACAAAAAAACTTGAAAAGGCAATGGACACTAGATTTTATTATAGAACTCGATGGGCAGAAAACGCAATAAAATAGGTAAAAAAAGAAATTAAAAAAGATATAGGGGGAGCTCACTGCATCTTCAGTAAACTCCGGGATCCCACTAAATGATTAAAAGAAAAATTTAACATAGAAATTAAATTAATAATTTGAAAAATAAGTAATTTTAGAAAATATCAAATAGAAAACTTTGACGATTCTTCATTCAGCGTACACAATCTCACGAGCATATGATACCCTGAAAATGACAAAATATGATATACCAAGATTTATAAAGATTTATAACTCAATGCTTGTTTAATAGAGCATAACAACCTAAATGACCAACAATACTTTTTCTTATTAAAGCCAGAAAGAACCTACGCAGCCGAAACTATATATAAGAAGAACCTTAATATACTAAACAGTCTTTGCAAACAAGCCCTTTTGAAAAAACCACATCATTGTAATCATTGTAATCATTGTAAAAAGTCGCAAAATGCCAGCAGAAATAAGCATAATTTAACATAGAAATTAAAATAATAATTTGAAAAATAAGTAATTTTAGAAAATATCAAATAGAAAACTTTGACGATTCTTCATTCAGCGTACACAATCTCACGAGCATATGATACCCTGAAAATGATAAAATATGATATACCAAGGAAATATTTCAAAAACTAAAGATATATAAAGATATATATTTATACATTTAAAAAAAATAATTTTCTTAAAAATGAGTGTTTCTATTTTAGAAGGTGACTTTTATTTCTTGTTTGCATGTTTGTTTCATTATAGAAATTAGATCTTTGTGTTTCATTAATTTTTATACTATTTCTGGAATTCTATAATAAATTGGCAGCAGTAACTACTAATAAATTTTCAACACACAGGTGAGCTTGTAATTATCTTTCAATATAATTTTTTGATCATTTTTTATATTATAGACAGTCGTTATCAAATACAACGCGGTGAAACAAAAAAAATCAATAATTTTTATAGTATAAGTTACACACCAACTTACCTGTGTGCTGAACATCTTATTGCACTGGATAACATCTTTATAATACAAATATTTTCAATGAATAAAAACTGAAATAATGCAGGTTGGAGTGTACACCAATTGTAAGTGACTCATCATTTGGGATGAAATGGAGTTAATTTATTTTAGCCATTTTAGAAATAGGTTTCAAGTAAGAAAACTTGATAGTTGTTATTATTAATTAAAATTATAAAAAAAACATGTTTCGACCAGTCAGATGGGGATTGCCTCTGGACTGGCAGTTGTTTGGAGTTTTCTATCGCGTCTGTGTGCGCGGTCTGGTTAGACCGATTCTTGTTGGTGTGCGCACACAGACGCGAGAAGTAGGTTTTTTATTGCTAAATTGTAAGTTTTTTATATATTCGTTTTTTGTAGAAATTATTGATTTGGTGGTGAGTTGTTTAAACTTGTAATTTTGAAATTTCTGGAATTCGTTGGAATATAAGCTTTTTTGTTTTGAAACCGGAAGTTGGAAATAATTAAATGAATCCAGATTGGGACTATTTCGTCAAATCTGCAGATGACTATTATACTGAAAATGGTGAAACTGTGTCATTGCAAATATGGGATACAGCAGATCAAGAAAGATTTAGAACTATAACCTAGTCTTATTACAGAGGAGCTCATGGAATTATTGTTGTGTTCGATGTTACCGATCAAGATTCGTTTAACAATGTTAAAAAATTGGCTTAATGAAATCGATAGATATGCAAAAGGAAAAGTTCCCGATAAAATGATTGAGACGAGTTCAGCTACAAGATTGTTTAATATTACTGAAAGTACTGGAGGTGTTATGATTGGTATGATCCCTGATTGTCGATCTCAAGTATGCCGTGCACAAATGGAAGCAGCTCGATTCGAATCCAAAATTGGACATGAAATGCCTTGTGATATAATATGTTCTTCTATGGCGGATATTGATCAACTCTATTCCCAATCGCTGAGAGGCGACCATTAGGATGTTCAATGATGGCATCATTATGATATTAAAATGGACAAAATATTATTAATCAAAATGCAGATGATCCACGTGGCCCTGTAGAGGCGGATAATAAAATTGTGATAATTGTTCTTGGACTATTCAACATATATAAAAAAATTTAAACACAAATCTAAAAATAAATTAAAAATATAAAACTTAAAATCCATCAATTTATATTAATCAAATCTTTATAACTCTTTCTACTGTGCATACTCCTATGTCTAATGTACTTTTAATACTATGCTGTGACTGCCTGACAGAATATTTGACAATAATTCTTAATATATTGTTTAATGAAATATTAAAATTTTCAAAAAAAAGATTACTTTCTTATTGAAGTGTATAATTTGCATCATGAACAACGAACAGTACAACATTGCCAAGAAAATTTATCTATTGTTTTTTTGTAGTGAACTAAAGTCATTGACGTTCTGCATTCATCACATTCCATTTCCCTTCCATCAAATTATTGTCCATAAAGAATTGTATCAAATCCATTCCGTTAAGCGTGTTGCATGTTGTTCTGTTTGATCGGGTGATCATTTAAAGATGGAAAATATTTCCTGCATTTATACTTTTTATTTCTAGAAAAAACATAATATGGTTAGATATAATACAATAATATTATTGAATTTATATTTTAAAATTAATATATTTTTAATTTGCTTAGGGGGGAAACTTGATAGTTGATTACAATTCCAATTTTGAAACTCCCATCTTCTTACGTTTTTTGCATCTTAATTTATTAAGTTATTTAAAGTATCATTTTGAAAACTTTAAGATCTATATTTTTGAAAAATGATCAATAATCAAATTTTTGAAATATCGAAATTTGCAAATTTTTACTAAAAATAATTTAATCAAGCTAAAATCAATTTTATTTAATGAATTAGAAAATTTAAGCATCATGTAAAAGCGAGTTTTTAACGAGGCCTCGTTTAGCTATTTTAAATCCTCAGTTTTATAAAGGCTTTGGAGTTCATATTTTAACAATATTTTAAGAAGAATTAAAAATCATTTTATTGATTAGCCTTATTAAAA
>CAUHTR010001359.1:0-13078 GCA_959609185.1 Schmidtea polychroa
AACGAAAGCGATCTTCAAAATTTCTATAAATGTTTACAAAAAGTGTCATCCTAATTTAATTCAAAAAGTAGCATACATTGCATCTTTATTTGGTTCAACATACGTATGCGAACAAACGTTCTCTGTTATGAACATGAACAAGTCGAAGCAACGTAACCGCCTTTCAAATAATAATTTACATCCAATTCTACGTTTGGCAACAACGAACTTGACACCAAATATTTTAAAAATTGTTAATAAAAAACAATGTCATATTGCTCCAAAAAAAAATTAAATTAATTATTTCAACTAAATTAAAATGCATTTTTTGTATATAGAAACCGGGTTATAATTTAAAATTTTATAGATTAGGTGTTTTTTCTAAATGTGGCCCTCATAGAATGTATTATTAGAAAATGTGGCACCCATACTGAAAAGTCTGTGCATCCCTGGCTTACAGTGTAACAGAACAGCTTCGCACAATAATTCAAAAAAAGGATGTATATTTTTCAATAGCATTAGATGAATCTACTGATAAAACTGACTCAGCTCAGGTATTATATTTTATTCGTGCCATAACTGAAGATTTTCAATGTTATGAGGAACTACTCGTTTTGGGCACGCTCACTGGAAGAACTCGTAGAATGGATATCCATGATAACTTTAAAAAAATATCTCGTGAAGCAGGACTAAAATTTGATAATCTGATTAGTGTGTGCACTAAAGAGGGATTTGTTTCATTGTTAAAAAAACAATTTAAATTACAAACATTAATTTCATTTCATTGTATATTGCACCAACAAAATCTTTGTGCTAAATCTAATACATTAAGCAATACTATAGAGAAAATTATTGTACTTGTTAATTTTATCCGAGCAAATGCAACACGACATCGCCAATTTCGAAACCTGCTTATATCAGATGCTGAGACATAGTGTAGATATACCGTATCATTGTAAAGTGCGCTGGCTATCAAGAGGACAGGTTTTAGTCAAAGTTTTATCATTGCGAGAACAAATCGTGAAATTTTATGAGGAACAAAACCAGCATTGCGATTTACTAGATGACGAATTTTTCATTTTTGTGTGATATTATGGTAAAGCAGAACGATTTAAATATTTCTTTGCAAGGTAAAACAAAACATATTTATGATGTGGCAAAATATCCAGGCATTTCGAAAAAAATTATTATTTTTCAAAACTATTTTATCTCGATCGGAAATTTCTGGAGAACATTTTCCGCAATTAGCAAAAATATGAACCTAGAAGTTTCATATCTCAAGATTACATAACTGTTTTGGACTCATTAATTGAAGAATATACGGTTTTGATTTTGAAGAACATACTCTGACAATGAAATTAGCATTTGAACCACATCTAGTTGATATATCAAAAGCACCTAGCGAACTACAGATGGAATTGTTTGAGTGTGAAGATAATATTATAAAGTCTCTTTTTGATGCAAAGATAATATTATAAAGTCTCTTTTTGATGCAAAGAAAGATCCGATTGAAATATGGAATGCAATTGAATACCCATGTTTACGCGAACATGCTCGTAGACTTCTTTCTTGCTTTGGAAATACTTACTGTTGCGAATCAACTTTTTCGTATTTAACACAGATTAAGACCAACTTAAGGACTCAGAAAACTGATATCCACTTAGAAGATCAACTTAAGTTACGTGTTACTAAGCTGGAACCTGATATCAAATTTCTTTCCAATAAAAAGCAGACACAAAAGTCCCATTAAATTGGTTATGTGGACCTGTATATTTTTTACATCTTTTTATTTTTTTTAATGGACTATGCATGTGTTTTATATCGAACTAATAAAACAAAATTGGATTTGTGAAATTATCATCTGTCTTAATTTTTATTTTTTGTGCTTCCAGAAAAATAGTAATATATTAAAGTTATATGCGGCCTGCTTACGATCTACAAAATTATAATTGGCCTTTAATGGTAAAAAGGTTACCCATCCCTGATCGCGCAAACTTCGGGAAATCCCTCCTTCTTGTTCCAAACTTTAAATACAGCAATTAGATCCAGCATTTTCACTTTTATCTGAGGACGGTTTTTATAACCGATATTCTTTCCTTCATAGTATTTCAGCGGCAATTTTTTGGGAAACATATTTATTACTTTTGTATATTTGTACATGTTTAATAAGGTTCTTTATATTCAAGTCTTATTTAATTCATATTCAATTATTTATATTTACACGCACATATCTAGTATTTATATATTTGGAGTCAGATATAATCTGTGTTAGGAAAAGTCAATCCTCCTGATCAGAACCTAACAATAGTATGTCAGAAATATTGAAGGAAAATTTCTCTGCGAGATTTGAAAACGAGAAATGGATTGGCAAATGGGATTGGAAGTCAGAGCCACCGAAATTTCTACCTAATAGAAATTCAAACTTTTATGATAATTGTAGTAAAGATCAGGAGACGACGTGTATCTTGGAATTCTTGGATATCTAACAGCTATCTAGTTGATTGCGACGAGAAAACAACGTGTCAATCCTAAGAGCGTCACCTTCACTAACATAGAATTATAAATCTTGATTTGATAGTCTAATGCCTTATTGATACCAGTCTTGACATAATAACCAATTAAAAACTATTAATGTCACAAATCCGACGAAAACGCAATACTTAAGAAATTTCCTTTTATAAACAAATATTAAATTAAAAATAAAGAATTGCTGTCATCCCCCGATCAAATTTACACTCATTCCGTTTAAAGTTGTCTGATATAGACGTAGTAATGACCTATTGAATGCGTTATATGTGGTAAATGAATCGAATGCCTGAGTGGTAATTTCAAATCTTATTTTTTCAATTATTTGTTTGTAGAAAATGTCGGAACCAAACTTACCCAAATCTGGCGTGAAACCATGTTTTTCATGTGCAGATAAAAATGCAATGATGAATAAGATGTAACTGGAGATCGGCAATCTGAAAAAACGTATCGACCACAGGGATGGGACGTGGTTTTCCCTTGTCCTAATGAAAGAGGCCAACCGTAAGATCTTACGGTTAGAGCACTACAAGGATAGCCTGCTAGAAGAGAGTAGGAACCAGAGAATCACCATAAATGAACAATCAAAGGCATTGCATCGAATCTATTCAGAGTCAGAGTTACGCATGTTCATCACCGAATGCCCAATTACTGACTGGTTCAACATTTTTCCGAGTCACCACTTGCCAGAGGACTCTAAGCTATCTAAAAGGACAACATGTCTCAATCATGGGGGAGAATCTTCACCTTCGCCCGAATCGGACATTATCTACGTCGGAACCAGTACCGCCTCAGTCAAGACGCCGGTACCTGTCGGCGTTCCCCTGCATCTGCTGCGATCAGCCGCCCTAAAAAGAAAGAGATTCACGCAAGCAGAGCGCTCAAGTGTAAGCGAGACGAGCTGGCAGCGGTCGAAGCCGTACTCTTTTCGAAACACCGTCCAACTACTACAGCCCTCGTAACAGCTCGAGAAACGATTGAACCACCTCAATTCCGGGTGATACCAGCATAAGGTACCCCGTGGTTATAAAACCTGCAGGTCGAGATAGGTATCAATCATCTACTGCGAGAAGCAGAAAATGATTCTCATAAAATCAATGATTCTCATAAGTATCGTCACCACTCTTCAGTGTATCAAATAATTGGCGAATGCTCTTTATCATTAACTGGACTGATTTCTGATGAATTAAACGTGCTTAATTAGCTCTGTGTTGGGCTGAGTCGAAAGCATAGCTAGGAAATTAGGATAAGCAAGATGTTAAATAAATAAAGATAAAATAAAAAATCTAAAAATAAACTGGAATCAAGATACAAAAAAAATAATAAATTAAGCTATAAGAGTTAAAACAAAGAATAAAAATAAGAAAATTAAGATAAGAAAAATAAAATAACGAATAAAATGACGTAAAAATTCAGTAAATAATGAGGAAATTAAAGAAACAAATAAAAAAATATAATAAAAATAAGGAAAATAAGAAAAAAATAACCAAAAAACAGAAAAAGTAAATTAAATTAGAAAAACCAAGCGGTACTCAATTCTGATTGGTCCGCACACATGAAAAATCAGTATATAAGTAAGCACCAAAATCATTAGAATCACTGTTAACTCAAAAATTTTATAGGTAAGCAAATTACAAAAAAATCATGACTGTTAACTCAAAAATTTTATAGATCCAGAAACCAGTAGCGACATACCGACAACCGGAATTATTCAAGGAACAATCAGTATTAGGAACCAACGCAGATTATTTCCAAAAGGTGCAACAAATTCATTTCGACGCAGCCCTCATATCGATAAACAATCTAGTAAGGAGGTATTTGATTTATGTATTTAAAGTAATCATGGATATTTGAGATAATTAAAATTTCATTTTTATGCTAGCTTTCTCTTCATTTGATCTTTTCAATAATTTTAATGATGCTAATAATTAAAATGTTCAAATGTGATTTATAACAATAAACGAAATATTCAGAAATTTTTATGATTTTGATTTCAGGACATAATATTTTATGATTTTATTTTTATAAGGAACGTGGAGTTGAGACGTTTCATGTCATGGTGTGAGGGGCCTTCGGTTGCTCAGCCGGTGGACATGAAACCTTTCAATCACGCAGTTGATTCGGGCCGTAATGTGGGGGCTTCCTCGCGGGTCCGTCACTGAAGGTCACCTAAATTTACTTAGAACAGTGGAAGACAAGGTGTAAAATAAATTCTAGATTGCAAGGAGAGTAATGTTCATGATTCACAGTGATTGAGGGAGCTACAATCTTTATACCTACAATGACTCTACAAACCATAAGTATCGTACTTCGAAAATCTCTTGATATCACCCTCTGTAAATCTGAATCTCTATTTTTTGCGTTAATAGCTCGATTAGCACTCATCTCCAACTTAATTCTCCAATATCTTAAAGTTGGGGCTCTCATTTTATTTCCGAGAATAAATTTGGTTCGAGAATTTTCACTCTTACGTCATGACAATAATACAATAGAATATCACAATATCATTAGAAAAAATTGAATTGCAAGACCATGTGTGAAAATAATTTATTTAGATACATTCATTAAACATTCTCGAAATACCTGTGTAAAAATCATCCATTCAACTCACTACGAATAACCATCGCCGAAATAAAATCAATAGAAATCTTCTAGACAGTTTAGAAAAATCCTCCATAACTTAATATATCCAACACCGGAGAAATTGCAGGTTATAGCGACGAGTTCCAATTTTCAGGTTAGATGTGAACTAACATAATATAATGTGACATCTGAAAAATTTTCCAACTCAATATGTTAGAGTAATTGAAATTCCATCAAATAGAAACACGTGAACACACACATTGCAAATGCTAGTAGTAACATCCATATGTGGGTATACGTTGCAGATAACACGATCACGAGCAACTATTAGCAGTAGGGAATCTCACCACATGGCACCCCTAGTGCAATTTTCACTATCTCGCATAGTAGTAGGTGAGTGCGTCAGATAATAATTGCCATGAGACAAGTCACCCGCCAAATAAGCCTGTAGTTCTCAGACTTTTGGATAAAATTTTTCGCCAATTGAGATAATTTGAGGCTTGCCACGGACGACTATAGCATGCGATTATATTTCTTTAAAGTCCAAATTTTGGAATTTTTAAGTTAAATATTACAAATAATAATCAAATTTAAATGGATTTGTGCACGCAATTCATTAAACCCTCATGTGCGAAAATCATCCAACGGGAAAAGGGAAAGTTTTGGGGACATACACAGACCTATATATTTTGTTTTGATCTTAAATGCGATTTAGTATTTAAGGGAAATTTAGAAGCTAATAATTTCACTCAATTACGGAATTTTCATGCTTAATGGTCATTTATTGCATTCGTCAAGACAATATTATATGTTACCAGTTGATTTTTTAGATAAGCAAACAATACCCAAAGAAATAACGATCGATCGCCTGGGGGGGGGGGAATTTTCCTTACCCGCCTATTCTGTTTTCTTTTCTTGTCGAATATTTTGACGGTATCAAAACCTAAGCGACGGCAATTATCGAGGGCCGAACGCAAGAAAAAACAGCGGGAACGAGTGGCCGCTAAGCAGAATAATCAATCAACGGGCGACTCGGCTAACGTCAGCAATCCCTCTACAGTGATCGATTTAACAACGGTAACCCCAGGGCGAATCATCTCCGCTGCTGGCGTAACCTGGGAGGAGAATGCATGAGAGTTCTTCGACTTAGAGGAGCTCTTAGCCGACACAGAGTGGGAGAAGTGAGAACCCGGCTGTGAAGTGATCTTATCGTTCGCAAACATTTGAACTGAATTATCAATGTTTTTCTATCTCTTTCTTTTTCTCATCGATGTATATCTATTGAGCGTACATTGTCCGTGTTTGTGTCATAATCTTTAAATAAATCACTTTTTCGTTCTAATATATTTTCCTTTGTGAGGAGTTCGGTGTAAATTTTTCATAAATATATACGAAAGCTTTCGAGATTCGATGGGGTATTAACCAATTTGTATCTATCGTAAGTATAGTGAAAGGTTTGATAATATGAATAGACGTAAGTCCTTCTATCGGCAGTCGAGGCCTCAGTAAGGAGTAGTCCTAAGGTAGGGGCTCACCTGCTTCCTGGCGTCTCGCCGGCATAGTACATTTCCAACGTGAAGCAATTCACGGGTACTATGTTGGAATATAGATTGCGCAGGGTTCTGCTCGGAGTTGACAACATAATAGCTGACACATACGGAATGGACAATCATCTCTTAGACGGGAAGTTAAAACAGTTGAAGTCAACCGAGTAGCACTCCAGCATCTGTTAAGATTGCATGGTTTATACAAAATATAACTTGATGTTTTCTTTTACTTGTCTTCTATGATGAAATGCATTTGGTCAAGCGGTTGATTAGATTGATGTACGAGAAAAAGTTAGAGAAACCTTGATTGGACCAGAGGTTTCGAATGGACATTATTGTTAATAGCTTATGGGGATGTAAGACCTTCTATAGGCCGTTCGGAACCCGAATGAAGATATCACGAGTAGTTTCAGCAATGGAGCTCACCTGCTCATGAATTTTCAGACATTGTGTGCAGCACCAACATGGTTGTTGCCATGGGTACACAGATGGTATAAAGACAATAGTCATGAGGGCATTTAGGAAGGAGTCAATTCAAAATCGCTAAGTACCCTTAACAATTTAGAATAAAATGACACACCCTTAAGCGCCCAACAACATCTTAATTAAAAGGAGATGTGTTGAGATTTTATTAATTAATGTAAAATGTGTATAATTTTGTTCAAAGGAATTAAAATACAACATTAGCAAAAATAAATTAATATTTTTCAGGGAAAACAGAAAATAGACTTAAATATAATAATTTTAGATAGATATAGAACGATGGGTAATGTTATTTAAAATTTACAAATTAATTAGTTATTAATCAAGCAAGTCAGTTCCCGCACTGTCAAATGATAAATTATTGATGAATTCAACTTAGATTTCGCAATAAGCGGTGTGGATACCTGAACAATTTTTTAATAATAAATTAATTTGCTTCAGAATAATGATTGATGAGAATACACCCTATAAATTGCAGTGGAAAAATAACCCAAATTGCCATAGTGGTTGAAGAAATGAGGTGATAAAAACAGCGAGCCAGTGAATAATCGACAAAGACTAGATGAATTTTGAGAAATATTATAGGATAATCAGATTAGTTGGCTTAAACCAGTTTCCCATATTATAATTATTGTGATAAAAATAAAACTCATCGTATTGAGTTTATCATTTTAATCAATAGCAAGGTCCGACATATCCTACCGAACAATGATAGCGATTCCACAGAAGTTGTTACTATCGCTTTAATGCGCATGTTAAATTGAATGCATTTGCTCTTGGATGCTTGGGGTTGCCAAATTAATAAATTTTACCTAATAAATAACACTATTAATAATTTTAAATTAACTTTGTCCAATTCATGTAATAACTAAATGTTTTTTATTAAAAATTTCAATATATTAAAAATTTAAAACTTAATTACGAGTTCATTTCAAAACCTAGGGTTTTTTATAATTTCATAAATTTGAGAAGTTACAGTCGAGAAATTTGAATGTTACAAATAATTGCCCATAAAATCAATTTCAAATAATACAAATAGTTTTAAGATTTAAAGGATAAACTTTACCACTTTAATTTTTTGTTGAATATGAAATCAGTTCAACCTTCTTCAATACCAACGTTAGAACTAACAGTAATTTTACAAAAATCCACTATTTACAAAATCTTTATATAATTATTTTTATTTATATTTTTTATATATATATTTAATATAAATATTCAATCAATAATGTTATTAATAATTCAGAATGGGAACATACTTACAAAACGACAACAGATCCATAGAGTAAAGCATTGAACTATTAATTTATTTTTAAAATTCAAAACAAAATAACGTTGGTTACAGTTGTTAATAAGTTCAACTTAACCATGGATTTATTAAGCATTTTAAACAGGCCAAAATGACCAAATAATCATAACGCCAACTAATGATTCAATCTGCGATTCATAATAAAAAATTCAACAATTTTTAAATTTCCAAATAACAACTTAGTTTATGACATTTAATAACTTTCGTCTTGACGTCTTCTATCACCACTTCTGTTACCTCCAAATCCTCCACCGTAACCACCTCTACTCCCTCGCCTATCGTCACCATAATCTCGTCTTTGACCACCATTACCAGAATAAGATTGGTTTCTATAATCTCCACCCCTATTACCATATGATCTGTTGTCATTTTGTTGAAAATATGGTTTACCACCCTGCATGTTTAATAAACATATTTTAAAATACATAGGAATACCACAACATCCCCTCCATTTGGTCCAGTAACATTTCTTGCCTCTAATCCTTTGGAACCTTGAACTACATCAAACTGAACTTCTTCACCGTCAGCTAAAGAATTTGCATTAGTAGCAACAATTGATGAATGATGAACAAAAACATCAGAATCTTTTCTATCTTCTCTCCGAATAAACCCATAACCAGATTTAGAATTAAACCATTTAACATGGCCATTAACTTTTGATTCTAGTTATAAAATAAAATAAGCAATAGATTAAACAAGTAACTATACCAATAATGTTTGACATTATTAAAAAATGGTAATGAAAGTAAATATGTAAATAAACAACCACTTAAACTATTATGAACATCATTAAAAATTTCATAAATTTCTGATTTTTTGAATTATTTATAAATTACTAGATATATTTATATTAAAATTTACGAACAATTATATCAACTTCAACTCTTAAATTTCGAGTTTTAAAAGGTGCTTTTGATTATTATGCTATTATTAATTATTTATATTACTTACAAAATTTATAAATATATGCCTGTAAAAAATTGTCAAAATTGGTTTTACAATAATGAAATCACTAATGTAGCCAGGATTTAAGCTGGGGGAGGGGTCAAAATTATTAATTATTGCAATTCATCGAGCAAGGTTAAGAATTGACACGGAAAAATAGAAAAAAATATTTTTTAGATAATTAACAAAATTATTATTAATAATTAACAATGTATATTACATAGAATATATTACAATATATTATTAATTCGTCTATCCCTTCATTAATTCAGAAAGTATCTCATCCGGACTTATTTTTATGTCTTGATGAATATATAACAAAACCATACCGTTTAACCTTTTTCATCCATGGCATTTTCAACGCAAGTAAATGGGTCAAATACGAAGAGGTGGTGTGTTTTGCGCGCATAGCAGAGCACAGCAATATATATAACCGGACGGTTAATTCGGCACTCGTCTATGTACTGTTGGGCTAAAAAGAAATAATCATTTTTCTTTCTATTTTGTTTTAATTTGTAAATCTCTTCTGATTAGGAACCCACTGAGAACCCTTATACATCATAAAAAAAGCAAAAAGTAAAACTAAAATTAATGAAAAACACCAACTAAAACTAAACTGAAATAAAACAATAGAGAAATAAATAAAATCAAAGTTCGCAAGAAGTTACGCATGAGACATATTAGAAATCATTGTAAAAACAAATAATCGCGGAAAAAAGACATTAAAATGCAGAAAACATCTCCAGTAAGGAGATGTAAGAAAAGCAATTAATCAAGGAATCGGAATCCAATAAAAATGAAATTAATTTAAAAATAAATGAACTAATTTAAACAAAAATGTAAAACAACCAAAGTAAGTAGTTAGTAGCCACCTGCCGCCTAGAAAAAAATTTTTGCGGCAACTCGTTTTTATTTGCTTTTTTGATTACACAATTGCGGCTGTGGGATACTCATATTTTTTTCAATACAAATAAAAGGGTCCTATAGAAAAAGGCCAAGATTTCTCTGACTATAGCGAGGGGGTCTCATGGGTCCTGAGATTTTCAATACAAAATCCAATTATAACTAAAAAAGCATTGATATTTCTAATTAAAATAAAGTGGGTCTCCCTGGTGCTGGGATTTTCAATACAAATTTCAAAAAAGCCATGGTAATTAAGGTCTCAGGATATTTTCAATACAAAAAGTGGGTCTTTACTAAAAAATCCAAGGATTTTCCAAGTAAATTAAGGTTGGTCTCTTTGGTCCTGGGATTTTCAATACAAAAAAGAGTCTACACTAAACATGCATGGTAAATTAATGATAAATAGGTAAATTATGGGTCTAAAAATTGAATTACAGTAATCAATGGTCAAAAATTTTTAATTAAAGTAAATTATGGGATAAGATTTTTGAATTACAGTAAATTATGATCTAAAATTTAAAATTAAAGTAAATTATGGTCTAAAATTTAAAATTAAAGAAAATAAGGTCTAAATTTTTAAATTAAGTAATCAATGGTCAAAAATTTTAAATTAAAGTTAAATAAGTAAATTAAAGTAATAATTTTTAAACAATTAAATTAAAGTAATGTAATAAGTAAATTAAAGTAAGATTTTTAAATTTATTAACAAAATGTTAGAATAATAATCGGTGTTTGAAAATTGAAATTTTTTAATGGAATTTTTTATGAAATAATTTTTTAAGATAATTTTTAATGAAAATTTTAATGGAATAATTTTCACAGATAATTTTTAATAAAAAACTTTTTTTAAAGTTAATTTTTAATAGAAATTTTAATGGAATATTTTTTAAGTCAATTTTAATTAGAAATTTTTATGAAATAATTTTCAAAGACAAATTTAGATGCAAATTTCAATGATAATAATAATATTCGTAATGATAAAATAATAATAATAACAATAATAAAAATAATAATCGTAATGAAATAATAATAATAATAATAATAATAATAATAATAATAATAATAATAATAATAATAATAAAAATAATAATAATAATAATAATAATAATAATAATAATAATAATAATAATAATAATAATAATTCAATAATCATTTACCAACAACGAGCTACTAAATATTTTTAGCTATGTACTAACAGCCAAAAACAATCAGCAACTAGGTACCAGTTACCAAGTACTAACTCTTAAAGAACTAAATACCTACAACTACCATGTACTAACAACCAACTGAGTATTCTTCATTGTATTTTATCAAATGCTTTTTAAATAAATTTATTTTTTATTCGTGTTCAAAAATATTTTTCTAAACCTTTTCTAAGGGTCTAAATTTAACAAAAACGATAATTTTGATCAAAAAATGAATAATAGTCAACTCAACACCACGTTGAATTGAAAATAATTTAAATTACAATAAAAGACTATAGAATTCTTATTTTCATTCATAAAACATTCTTCTTTTAATTGATTACTACTGACTTATTATTGCAAAGTAAAAAATGCATTCAATAAATAATTATTGTTGATTCGTTTTATTATATATACTCGCGTTTATCCGACAGGATGTTTTGTCCCCATATGGGTTCTAGGCGTAAGGGTACTGGTGATAAGGGTATTGGTCATAAGGGTATCAACCCCCACTTACCCATAACATTTTTTCATCAAGTATTGGATATAATAAGCTCATCTTAATTTAGCAAGTAAAATATTTCTTATATGCTTGTTAAAATCTAAAGTCAACCAGATACTTACAACTGTGTACTTCTAACAAATAGCTAGCCAAATAGCTAACCTAACAACTAGGTACTATCTAGGTATTATTTACAATCAGATACCAACTACCAGCTACTAAATATTTTTAACCAGGTGTTAACAAATAAGTACCAAATACTAACAACATGATACGATGTACTAACAAGCAACCAACTAGGTACCAGATACCAGTAGGGTAGAATGAGGAGCCGGGAACAAAGACATATGACATCATCGATGACGTAACAAAGACATATACCTTACCACACACCCCCAAAAAGACTTATGAGTCATAATTTTAAAAAAAGACATTTACGGAACAAAGGCGTATGACTCATCTTTTTTTTACGGAACAAAGACACATGACTCATTATATTTTTAATTTCCAATGGTCAAATGAGGTCAGAGCTTCAAGCGAGAGTATCATTCGAAAGGTCTTGAAGAGCTCTATCCTTGACTCTCGACCAATTATTATTATTAATAAAATTATTATTATTACTATTATTATTACTATTATTATTATTATTATTATTATTATTATTATTATTATTATTATTATTATTATTATTATTATTATTATTATTATTATTATTATTATTATTATTATTATTATTATTATTATTATTATTAATATTATTAATATTATATACTCCGACTTTATCCAACAACATATTTTGTCCCCCTATGGGTACTGCTCGCAAGGGTACTGTTCACATTCAAGCCTATACATTTATTAATCAATAATTTAACAATGATTTACTCATATTAGTATTATTATTAAAATTATTATTATTTGTACACACATTGCACTGTGTAGCAATAACGCATTCATTTGAATCAAATTTGATCCTTTTTCACTTTCTCGTATTCTTATTCTATATCTTCTTATTCTATATCTTCTTGCTCGGGTTTCACATAAGCTCGGGTTTCCTATTAGCCAATTAATTAATTAATTAACGTTTTCTGTTAAGAAAGCACAACTGGCGAATGATGGA
>CAUHTR010001360.1:0-67367 GCA_959609185.1 Schmidtea polychroa
TGGTAAATGTTAAATACGCATCTCTCAACATTTCTAACTAAACCAGCAGTTTCCAACTTTTATGCTACCGCGCCTCCCCCAAAAAATATTTTTCTTGGCGCCTCCCCATTTTTTTAAATATATATAATAATATAAACACGTTTTAAACAATAATACATTAGTCAGCTACGAATCAATAATAATGTGAAATTATATTGTTTTATTAGGTTGTGATTAATGCATTGTAAATTAATTTAGATTTATGGTTTAGAACAATGTTTTATTAAATTTTCTATTAATTATCCAGGGTTTTATTAAGTAGTGTTAATGACCAATTTACTTGGTTTTGACAATGAAATCTTTACAGATAATTGGGATTGACATCAACTTTAAATTATTTGTATCTTTATGTAAATGTTATAGGCAAACAAAAGTTGAGAAATATTGACTTAAAACATCGACAACAACTAAAGAAAATTGATCTTTATTGGAAGAAATCTATCGGGTGATTTTAATTAGTAATTAAATCGGTTGGATATCGGTAAAATAAGACCATTTGAAGAAATATGGATATATTGTACAGTAATATATTGTACAGTAATATTGCCACTCGTAACTCTTTTTCGACTATTAACTTGGCTCGATATTTCGCATAAATAAGACGTTACAAATGGTAGAAGCACTTGCATTGCTTTGCAATACAAAGATTCATACTCTCCACTAAGATTCATCCAAAATTGAATTATCGTTTCACTTTGAAACTTTTGTTTTAGTAGCCTATAATTCTATCAATTTTTCTCTTTCGATTGTTGATAGCTCAAATTCGTCTTCTTCATTGTCGATAAATGGATTCTGTACCCACAAAAACTTTGAGAAATCAAGGTCTTTGAAGTAATTTGTAAAATGCAGCACCAAACCATCCAAGTGTTTAATAAAAAGATTTTTGCTTGATTCTATATTGGCCGTGGTCCAAAAATCTTTTGAAAGTGAAAATATATCTAACTCATTCTTTTGTAAATTTGATTTCCATAACTTCAGCTTTTTAATGAAATTTGTGATCCCTGCATTGATTTATTCAAACCGCTCAATTTTCTAAAAATTTCAACCAAATAGACAAGTTTCACAATAAAGTTATCGTTCGTCCACAAATGTGCATCTTCATGATGGTTTTTTTCGAGAAAGATTGCTATTTCTTCTTTGAGTTAAAACACCCTTTGAATGACTTTTACACAAGCTAGCCAGCGAACTTCATAATAATACAGAAGTGAAATATAATTAGCTTCCATATCAACACACAGTTTTGCAAACAGCCTAGCTCTCAAGGGTCTGTTCTTAATGTAGTTTATAATTTTTATAACTTTTGTGAAAATGTTGTTCAGTTCCTCGCTCATATTTTTTGACACTAGAGCTGCTCTGCTCTGTGCGTCCAGATAGCATGTAGTGCTTTTTTCACCAATGCTTGAAGATCTGTTTTGTGTCCGAACATTGAGTGAGCTCCGTCAGTACATAGTCCAATGCAATTATTCCACGATATGTCGTTTTCTTCAAAAAACCGTCTATTATATTAAAATTTTCAATGGATGTGGTCTTTCCAGGAATGGGTTTGCAAAATAATATATCTTCTAATATATCATTTTCCGCAACATATCGAACATATGCAATCAAATGTGCATCTTTAGTTATATCAGTTGCCTCGAAGTATGCAGCCGAGAAACTAATTGATTCGCTGATATCTTCAGAAATATCATTGATTCTTCTCCCAACTGTATTATCAGCTAGCGGAATTTGTTGCAACTGTTTTGCATACGATTTGCCGAACATTATTCGAACCATATCAACAGCTGCTGGTAAAATTATGGTTTCTCCTACTGTATGTGGTTTCTTACATTTTGCAATTCGGTATAAGACATGGTACGAAGCCAATAATGCGTTTGGTGTGACTGAAACTATTTTTTTGAACGTTTCTTTTTGAATATTTATCTCGTGCAATTTTCTTTGAAAAAATTCTATGGGCTTGTTAACATATTCAGGGTGTAGAGTTTCATGGTGCCGTTTTAATTTTACTTGTCTCATACTATCTGAAGCCAAGACTTTCAAACACAACAAACACATTGGTATGTTTCCGCCGATTTTGGCGTGGTTTTTGTATCGCGCCTGTGTGCGCGGTTGTTAGACCGGTTCTCTTGTTAGTGTGCGCACACAGACGCCAGAAATAGGTTTGGTATTGTTTGATTGTGGTTTTTGATTAATTAGTTTTTTGTAGAATTGAATTGATTTTTTAAAAGAATTTGTTTTTTGGTAGAAAATTGAGATTGGAAATTTGTTTTACTACCTGAGTTGTTGGTGAATTTTTGAAATGAAGAATAAGAGATGAATAAGAGAATAAGAGATGATCTGACAAAATCTTTATTTATTAATTCCATTGAAGGAAATGAATTGACAAATGATCATGATGTACATTCTTACAAATATAAAGTAGAAATTCAAAATATGCTCAATAACAAGTTTCGTTCATTTGATCTCCCCAAATCTGACAATTTCAAAATGAAAACCTCTTGTACATTTTCTAGTATTATCCAACATTTCGAAAATCTTAAAGAATCAGAGCCGTTATGCAAGTATTCAATGAACATCCCACTGCCTAATATCACAATGAAAGATAAGTCTACAAATTTACAAAGTAAAGATCAAAGTAATATTTCGATTGGGAAAAAATGAAGATTATTATTTATGTGATATGAAATATGAACTATTGGACAAAACTAAGTAATGAAGCTATGTTTGTCCCTATTGAAGTGCAAAGAATTGCTCATGAATCTGAAAGATACGCTTTAGATTTAATGAAAGAAGGATTACGAAATAAAGAAAGGCACGTGTATATGAAACCTGATTTGTCTCCGGTGATAAATGTAAGTAGTGATGTTCTTGAAATGATAACAGTTGTGTTGGATTATGTTTCAAAAGTCGTCAAAAATACAATTTTGGAATTCCTCTTCTGAGTATTTGTGTTAGACAGAGTCATTTTGGTAGCAGAGCGTGGTTCTGGCTAGCCAGCCAGAACAAGGTAATAGATAATTGTAAAATGTACCTTTTGTATTTTTGTATAATTTTGTATAATTTTTGTATAACAACTGATATTAGTAAAATTGAATTTGAAATAAGTGAAGAGATCGATGTCACGCGAGTAATTAATAAAACGAATCTCAAAGGCCTTTTAAGAGGTATTTATGATTACGGGTTTGGAAAGTTATCAGCTATTCAAGCTAGAGCTATAAATCAAATTGCTAAAGGTCGTGATGTAATTGCTCAAGGAAAATCCGGTACTGGTACAACTTCATTAATCGCGATATCCTCACTGCAATGAACTGATAGCGATCTTCGTGAAACTCAAATGTTCATACCTTTGCCGACTAGAGAATTGGCACAGCGAACACGAAAGACATTACGTGATTATTTTGTGAATTATAATATGTATGTTGTATTTTTGAAACATTTCCCCTAGGGCCTGCCCTCCCTAAACCTATTAAAAATAAATTAAATAAATTTTCGCAAATATTTATAAGGACGTTGACAGGGAAGATCATCACGATTGAAGTTGAATCAAGCGATACTATTGAAAATGTGAAAGCAAAGATTCATGAAAAAGAAGGGATACCCACAAGTCAACAAAAACTTAATTTTGCTGGTAAAACATTAAAAGATGGCCTTACTTTATCAGATTATAATGTTAAGAAAGAATCTACGTTACATCTGGTCTTGGGTCTTGCAGGGGGAAGTCCAATATCTGATGCTGAGTTCGAGGCAGGTTACAAAAGACGAACAAGGTTGAAGATTTCATTAGGGCGTTTACGGAACCGGGCTTTAGGAGATGGATTGGACACTGGGGAAGAACTAAGGAGAATGGAGGCATACGAAGACAAGTATGAAGAAGTAATGAACGAATTCGAGGAGCTGAAGAATAATGCTCTGGAGTTAGGACGAGAGAAAGAAGTGAAGGAAATTGAGGCAGATCTGAAACGATTAGAAGCGGATTTTAGCAGAATCGGTGATCTGGTCCTCAAGCAGAAGGAAGAAAGTTTTAAAGTGGATTCGCTGAAGCCTTCAGCCTGAAGGTCACAGAAAAACCATTTAAGAGTGAAGATCCAAATGAAAAACCGAAGTTCATAGTGGGATTGAAGCCCTTACAGCTTCCGATATTTAATGGAAGGGTAATGGAGTATATTGGATGGAGATCAATTGTGAGAGCCTGCATCGAGGACACCGATGAACCCAGAGAAAGGAAATACTTGTACTTTAGACAGTATTTGGAAGGTAAGCCTTTGCAATTGATTGCCTATATTGGATATGGCTCACAGGCTTTTGAAGCTGCAATGAAATTATTGGATGAGAGGTATGGGAGACCAGAAAGATCATATTCAATGATGCTGGATGCGATGCAGAGGTTCTTTCCAGTGAGACTCAACATATTGGAGGACCTAGAGCGGTTTGAAAAGCTGCTGGGAAATCTCATCCTGAATTTCAAGGATCAAAAGAGAGAAGGCGAATTGAACAACGGAATGTTGTATCATCAATTGCTGAAGAAGTTGCCAGAAACCATGCTAATTCAGTGGTCACGCAATTGTGATGCAGGGAGAGAAGCAAATGTACAAACTTTAGCCGATTGGATCAAACAAGAAACTGATAGGCATCGAAAAGCTTTGAATATATTGTTCGGAGAGAGAATTCCAGGGAGTAGGAAAGATGTGGGGAATTTGAAAGTTCACTAATTTCATGAAGAGAAAACCAACAGCAGAGATCAGCAACAAGAGGCAATTCAAGAGGGGTCAATGTGTCAATTGTGGATCTGAACATTCTTGAACCAATGTCCGGAACTTTTAAAAATGAAAGTAGCAGCACGAAATGAGCTTGGTTAAAAATTAAGACTTTGTTTAACTGTTTAGCTTGGAGGCCACTTCGTCAGGAACTGCGAGAGGTCCAGCTTCTGTAAGGATAGAAGTTGCAAAACAAAGCATCATTTCCTTTGCATGATTCAGATTGCAAAGCTGAGGATAGTCAAATGAAGGCGACAAATGAAAACACATCAATGATGACGGTTCAGAGTTATTTTGCGGTAACTGAAATGTAAAATGACGAGTTACGGGAATCTCGGAGAATTGAGGACACGCAACTCGACAGGAGTAAGGCATCTAATGAAGAGCAAGGAGTTCAGAATCATTTAGATGGGCGAATATTCAATTCTTGAGGAACTAATGAATTAACGAGTTAACGTCATTACAACCACACAAAATATTCAAGGAAAAATGAAAAAAATCCATGGGAAAAGCAAGATGAGGCTTGCCGGGTTGGTCTGATCATAAAATTATCCGAAGATAAAATTGTGGAACCGAAGACAACGGAAGTGTTGAGTAATTGGGAAAAAGACAAACCAACAGCTGGGGATCTGACGCCTGAGGCGGTGGTTAATGATATTCAGGTCGATGAAGGGGAAGTTAATCGACTATAAGAAGAGCGTGATAATGTTCAAAGGGCCAAAGAAGTTTTGGATTTAACAGAAAAATTGAATGAATCATCGAACAGTTTCAAACTACACAAATCATTTGAACTCGTTTGCACGCCTCTAAAGATGCATATGAAAGACAAGGTGTCAACTGTGGAATTAAGCGAAAACTGGTCACTAAATTAAATGCAACTGGAAAAAGTATGGAATATTGAATTAGTGAAAAATGAAGAAAGAATAAAGGAGATATTACATCTAAACAAAATAAACTGTGACAGTTGCTTGAACGAGTATGCCGATGGTGGGTGGAGAATCCACAGTGATGTCTCAAAAAAGGTGCGTGGAGCAGCAGCGTATATAATAGAAAGATGGGTATGTGAAGGTTGTTGGAAAATGAGTAAGGAGAAGAGTTATTGGTACCAATAACTGAGGTTTGCCCTAAAGTAGATTGGGTTGTTGATCCGCTGGAAGCGATCAAAGAGAGGGGAAATGTTTCCGCCGATTTTGGCGTGGTTTTTGTATCGCGTCTGTGTGCGCGGTTGTTAGACCGGTTCTCTTGTCAGTATGATTAGCACTTTCACCAAGTCTAGTGGCTTCCAATATATATTGATTCCATTTATTACTGGTTCTTTTTCGATCAAGTTTCGTATCTCTTTTGTCTGCACTTCTATCGGAATTTGCGTGTACCACTTTGACATGTTCTGTCTCAACAGCCATTGGTATTTGAAATTTGGCGCTAACTTTCGTCTTCCTCTGGCACTAGTTTACATCGATTTGCATGCACAACCAATTGGTTAGCCTTTTTATGGTCCTTTAAATGGTCTTTGTAATTTCGGCGATATACCTTTGAGGGGTTCCGGTCTGTTAAGATTTCTTTCTCCAATTTTTATGGCATGCGCATGTGCTTTTTTATCATAGGCTTCCTTATACTTCTCTTGGTTGTGATTTATTGTCAAACCGGCTTTTGTCCATACTGATTGCATTCTTTCTTGGATCAATTCTTTATAATCGGGTATCTCCATATATTGTGAAATTGGTGGTTGGAATTTGAGATCAATCGGCATGTTATTTTCCCTTAAATACATCAAATAAAACGGGGTCTCACCTGTACTTTGATTTACTGCATTTCAGTAGGCAAATAGACACGGCTTAATGAAGTCGTCCCAATCTTTCTGTTTTCGATTCACATATGATGAAATCATATTTATCAGTGTCCCATTAAATCGTTCCACTAATCCATCAGTTTGTGGATGATATGGTGACGTATTCAATTTCCAAATCCCAAATAGGTCTGTGACTGATTTGAACATTTCGCTTTGAAAATTCTTCCCTTGATCAGTTACCAAATTCTTTGGAGTACCAGCGAAATATTATGTTTTCCACAAATATTCTAGCAATCGTGTCTGCTTTTTGGTTTGGAATAGCGTATGCTTCGGCCATTTAGTAAAATAGTCACAAAAAACAACAATGTATTTGTTTCCTTTTGCTGTTTCCGGTAATGGTCCCAGAATATACATTGCCGTCATTTCCATCGGTGCTGCAGGTACCGGCATCGGTTTTAGTGGTACTTTGATCTTTTTACCAGTATTTCTACGAGTGATGCATACTTAACAACTGCTACATCAATTCAGAGCCGTAGCTAAGGGGTGGCAAATGGGGCGACCGCCCCGGGCGCCGAGTCAAAGGGCGCCAGAACTGTGAAATGATCATTTAAATTTTTTTGCTTTTCTTTCTTTTTTTCATATTAAATTTTTATATTCTGCTTTCCATGCTTACTGTTTTCAAAAGTTAAACTAAAACAAAACTGTTTTGCTGGTCTATCTAAAGGTTTTTGCAAACGGGCGACTAAATCCGAAGGTGTCTGATCATAAAAACAGTTTTGAGCATAGAAAATGTTACTTAACCTGGGAAGATCTTGAAAATCGTTTGAAAGAAGGAAGGACAATTGATGATAATCTTTAATTTAATTTATCTTTAATTTCTTTTATTTAGAATTTAATGTTAAATGTTAAAGTTGATCACTTGATCTTTTCAAATATATTATAATAGTAACCTTAATAGGAACTTAATGATCAAAACTCTGAACTTAGGTTTAATAAATACGGAGTAAATAAATTTTCAATATTAATGTATATACATATGTATAATAAATATTTATAATTAATTGGTTTTCGTTATAATATAAGTTTGGTTAAGCATTGTATAGCTTTGCATCTTAATTTCACTCTTCAAGACCAATTACATTCCTGTAAGTACATACTTATTGCGAGTGGTGGATTCTTTTGGCACCAGGGGCGCCAAATTTCAATCTCGCCCTGGGTGCCATTTTCCCTAGCTACGACTCTGCATCAATTTTTCACGTCTTGTTCCATTGTTGGCCAAAAGTATTTCAGTTTTAATCTTGATAGCGTCTTGCGCGTTGACAAATGACCTCCCAAAGATCCGTCATGATACTGCATTAGTAATGCATCTCTTGGCTGGAATAAGAATTAATGCTTCTCCATTTTTCCAACATTTAAGTATTCCATTATGAATTACATATTTGCAGTTTGCATCTGTGAGTCGTTTCCAGTCTTGTCCTTTTCTTATTTTAACCGCTTGTTCCATAAATTGTTTTAATTCACTGTCGTTTTCCTAATCGTTTTGTGGTTCAGACATATCATTAAGAGCTTTGATAGCAACGAATATAGTATCTTCCATCTTTTCAGGTGTTCCTTCACTATCATTTTCTGGGATTCTTGACATTGCATTACCTGTCCGATATTTAATCTCAAAATCGTATTCTTATATCCCAACTTTCCCATCAGTAGTGTAACCGTTCAACCAATCAAATTACAGGAATGATAATTTAATTTTAGATCACGAATAATCACAATACAAGATCACTATTAGTAATTTTTGCATAATCATAAAAGGTATGAAAGAAAGAAATACTCTACAATATCAATATTATGCAATGAAATCATATCTTACTACACCCATGTCTCTAACTGCTGCGGCTCAGAATATTGATAGTAGCAGATAGAATTGTCATTGTCATTACTTCTCAAGATTAGAACAATGTAGATGAGTAGGATACCGCTTGGTATTGCCACAATGATACATATGAATAGCAATTCGACACAATTGTTTTGAGATGATTTTTCTTTACAGTTTAGTGAAGAGCTTTCGTTTTTTGACCATGATGGTTTTACGGGTAATGTTAAATTATGATCACTTGTTATTTCTCCAATGGGTTGAGTATGAGGAAGATGAATATGTCTTTTTTCAATGAAGGTGACTTGCCATTGATCTGAGTTTGCTTTTCGCTTGCAATATTGCATTTTGATCACGAAATTTCTTGGTTTCGGTTTAGATACTGAGTTAAAGGTACTCAACTTTACTCTTTGTTGGTATTCGTCTAACACCACCTGGATTTTATTATTTACAAAAATATTTACCCTTTGTCTGACGTGACACAATTATTTCATTGTTCTCAATTTTTATTTGAACTCGATTAGTTTCGTTAACCAAGTATACTGATTCATATTGACTTTGAACTTCTGCCTATTGATTATTCTGTTGAGTTTTTACTTGTAAGTCGGTCCTGTCTCTGACTCCTCGTGTCCTTATTTTACCAAATCAACGAAAACTCAACACAGAATAACTTTATTCACTGTTTATCACAATTACAATTTGTCACTATTTGCACCTTTCTCTCAATTTGAATTTGGTTCGCTAAGGTAAGAAACCCAAGGGGTAATTACCTTGTCTTGTACGATTTAGCTTCTTTATAATTCACAAATTTACTCTTTTGACTTGTCCTTGCTGGATTTTCTGTTTTTTTTTCCTTTTTCTCTTCGACCAAATGGCGGCTTGCTCATTTCTAAGCTCTCCTTTTATACTGTTTTTAAGAGGCCAATTATCTAACAAAATGAAATTAATTATTTCCCCGGGCACCCTAAGTAAATTTGGAACGGTTCGACAATTATTTAAATTTATTTACCCTGCGATTATTATCCGAATTGTTATTCCCTTATCTGGTGTCTCGGGTCTCACTGCGCATCGGGTTTTCTTCAGTGCTCGGGTTTCCCATGGGCTCGGGCTTTCCATTGGCTCGGGCTTTCCATTACAGATTAATTAATTTTAATTAATTTGTTTTTCCTTATTAAGTTTTTCTATGGTCACCCTATTACATTTTTATTATACTTTCTAACCTCGTCTCACAATTTGGCATTCAACCATACCCGATACCCCCGTTCAATATTGATTTTTAATTTTTATTAAATTTTAATTAATTTTGTACTTATATTGATTTTACCAATTTTTGTTCAGTTTTCTGGTACCCTGTGAAATTTATTTTATTTTTGCTCTAACCCCAACATATCTCCCCCCTTTAATTAAGATTCGTCCTCGAATCTATCCGATTATTAATTATTTATTAAGATGGTAGAGTATTCTCAATACCATAATGATATATTATAATAATTTTATAATGATAGTATCACTAATAATAGTAGTGAATTAATAATAATAGTAATAATAATAATAATAATAATAATATTAATTAGTAACAATAGTAATAACAATAACAATAATAATGATTGTTCTAATAACAATAATAATAATAACAATAACAATAATACTAATAATAACAATAATAATATTAATATTAATATTAACAATAATATTAACAATAATATTAACAATAATAATATTAATAATAATAATAATAATAATAATAATAATAATAATAATAATAATAATAATAATAATAATAATAATAATAATAATAATAATAATAATAATAATAATAATAATAATAATAATAATAATAAGTCGAACATTCCATTTTATGAATAAACACTGTATATAATAAACACTAGTTATATATTTGAATTATATTTTTATAAATGATCATGTCATCGGCAGGTTACTTTAAAGTTTATACTATTATCGTCACCATCATTATTATTCGACCTTTAGATGCGAAGAGGATTGATTAATATAATTTTGTCGTATTATATAGAAACCGTGTTATAATAGGTTTCTACTACTTTTAGGAAAATATAAGAATGCTTAAGGCATAAGAAATTTATAATTTAGTCGTGAAAAAAAATACAAGATCTTTGTATCAGTAACAATAGGGATGATTTCTTATCAAAATTTTCAAAATATTTTCAATTTCAAAATGTCAGGGCGAAAAACTTTTACCTTTTTAACAACATCCTATTTTTGTAGCCGTATTTGGTAGTGGCCTCTGCCAAAATATAAATTTAGCAATTGAGGAGGACATTGAGTAAATTAATTCAAAAGGGCATCTCCATATACTTATTGTATATAAATTAATTTATTCTATGGATGTAATTTCATATTTACTTTACCATTATCTGGCAAAAATATTTTGCGGACAATTCGGCCATTTGAATGTAATTATTTTGACAATAATTTGATACCCCTTTTTTAATAAATGTCATTATCTCTTTGTCTGTTTCTATACCAAAACAAATAAAGATTAAAAATTTCCAATTCTATGTAATTACAGAAATAATTATTTTATTATTTTAGCAAATAATTATTTTAATTATTTTAGCAAATTTTACCATCACACAGAGGTATTGAGACCGACGCAGTTGAGCAGTGAGGGAAAACCAAAATGATAAAACAATGATAAATGACATTGTCTGCCTATCATGGATCGACACACTCATTCGATATGCGCACAAAAACCAGTTATGGGAATTGTTCTGAAAACCAATTCCAATGATAACAAGAATTCTCAGCAGATCAGAATTAAAGAATCATCACTCTCCACTGTCATTTGGAGAGCGCGTGTATTTTACTATGACTGCATGTCGATTCCCTCTCTTTTGGGAGATGTGTTACAGTTAATTATTTTTCGGTTTCAAATATCATTTGACCTGACATAGCTGAGTATTTGTTCAGCCGATTATTTTTATCCAATAGAACTCGGATTTTATTATTATGGAATTACCCAACTAATTTTATCCGAAAAATGTTATTATTCTTGATTATCTTGGGTTTCGGGTTGGTCGATTTCCAGGCTTAAATCGGATGATCGAAATATTTTGCCAATCTCGAGCAAAAGAGAAGCATCAATTCTAAATTATGTCCGAGTTTCAATTATAATCTTTTGCTTTTACGCATGATAGAGTTTATAATTTTGTCGAAAGTCAAGTAAATTAGTTAGAATGATTTTAAAGGTTACGACTATTTCTAGTGGAATTTTACTTCTCCAATGCTATCCTCATGTTATAGAGTAATAATGGCAATCGCAACGGTTTTATGGGCGATTTCAGATGTTGCATCAGAATGGTTAAACAGTTACAGAGGATATCCTTATTTTGGTTGCTTATGGCGACGCATTGGGCCTTTATGGCTATGGTTATTGCCCATTTTGCATTGGATTTTGTTAATACCTTGACAAACTGTTATGATGGTTAGATTTAATTATTTTGTAGCAAATGTGTCTAGCTAGAATGTCTATAATATTGCGAAATGCCTTAATATAATGATGTAAAATTGCAAACTTTTGTTAATAATTTAGTTCTTGATAGCACAATTTGAATTTTACCAATTGAACGAGAGTTTCACCCATTATTTTATTAGAAATAACTGATAAATGAACGTGAAGCTTAGATTGAGATTATATAAATGCACAATATGGAATTAATTGAGAAAACGTTTCTACTAATGCGAATGACTTTTCTATCGTCTTAATAATAATAATGACGACAATAACAACAATAACAACAACAACAACAACAATAATAACAATAACAACAATAATAATAATAATAATAAAAAATTTTCTTATCCTAAAGTGGCTTTCCAGAGCGTTACTTTTATTATTTTATTCAGAAACTGGTAATCCATTTAAACAATTTAAAGTATCAAAATTGATATTGAAATAAATATTTCAGAAGCCTTTTCAGTTCTCATATATTTGTTCAATGGATTTTTGTCTCAGTTGAAACAATACTTATAAAATTTATTTATGATATTTAACAGCGTGAAAATTTCCTTTTGTTTTACTCATATTGAAAAACTTTAGATATTAATTGATGAAAATACCATATAATGATAACTGATTGGAATGGCTATTATATTGTTTCGTTTGTGGGATTTTTTTATTTCTAATGGTGACCTTTCCAGCATAATTGTTACGAAATTGTTGATGATTGTGATCATAATGATAATAATAATAATAATAATAATAATAATAATAATAATAATAATAATAATAATAATAATAATAATAATAATAATAATAATAATAATAATCATAATAATATTTATTCATTTATTCATTATTTTATTTATTTTATTTATTCAATTTTAAATTATGGGATGGGACGCCAAAATATATATAAGACGAGGGAAAGTTTTTATTAATCAAATTATATATAAAAATAATTAATCAATTGTTAGATTTTAAGATTGAAGTGATCAACACGGTAGAGTACCTCAGGGGCACTGCCTTGGTGATCACTGTATAAATAATAAATATTAATAAAAATTTTCCTATTTAATTTTGACAGATTTTATTTTCTTTGATTTAACTAATTAAACTGATTTTAATTATTTTTACGACCCCTTATGTACAGTTGTTAAATTTTCTTTCCCATAAAATTTTGTGTTCAATTCCCTCTTTATCCATCATATTTCTCTTTGATTGAAAGGTGCAAATTTTACAACTATCATAAAATAAAAGTTACTACTAATACAGTACTACTATAATATCATAATTGCATGCAAAATGAATGTATCTCACTAGACCCATGTTTCCTCGTAGACAATCCAAGGTTGTGAGGTCTTGGATTGACATTCATATTGTCTGTTCAGTCTTTGAAAGTAAATCAGTAGGGTGAGAAGAATGATAATGGAAAATGGTGTCACACTGATGATGATAGATGACAAAATAACATAAGTATTTTCAAAATCATTTGATAATGAGAATGTAGTTTTGTTTCTTGGAATTTGTGTTCCATTAATAAGAGAAGAATTAATGTCATTTATGAGTTGATGAATCACATTGGTTGATGAATTGTGCATATTTTTTGAGCTTTCTACCTCAGCTGTATCAAATTGTACTCGAATAGATTTACTTTCCACTAGAACGATTTTCCAATGATCGGGATGAAAAGCACGTTGATAATATTTTATTTTTACAATCACAATTTTTGAAGTTGACTTTGAACGTATTTGCTGAAATGTTAATATTTTAGATGTAATATTACCTTGCAATATAGCTTGCAGTTTTCCGCAATAATAAATTTCCACTTTGTTATTGGTTATCGCTTGTCGTGTGGCTATCCATTTTTGATTATCATATCGTAAAATAATACGATTTGGTTCATTTTCCAATTTTATGGATTGTCGAGCAGACTCAATTTTTATCCACTGGTTATCGATCTCGGTACCATTTTCACGCAAAAGCTTTTCATAATATTGCACAACGATATCATACGTTTGATTTAATTTTAAATTGTTGTAATGGACAAAGGGTTTTCTGCTGTTTAATGTATCGATAATATTATTTTGGAAGATTAATTTCGCTTTTTGGGATTCGTGGGGTTCCCAATATACGTCGATTCCATTCACTACTGGTTCTATTGAAACCAGACTGTTTAAATTTTTTGTTAATATTTCAATTTGGATTATATTACGTATTTTTGTATTATTATTTTGAAATAGTAACTCTGTTATTTGCCAAGTGTATTCATAATTGACTGTTAATTGACGAGCCACGAAAATATTTTTGTTGAAATTCAACTTTACAGGTGGATCAAAGTGATTTAATAAATTACTTATTTCTATTTCTTCCATTGACCCGCACAGATAAAACCATACTATTTGGGTACATGTTGAATATATATGAATTTTCTCCAATAATGGGACCCTTTTTATTGCATACTTTGGAAAAGATCTACCTGCATTTGTTCCAAAAATATTTAGTAGCATTATTGTTGTTATCAATAAGACTTTCGTGGTATATCCTAAGGGTACTGGGCTTTTAATAACTTTTTGCTTGACCACTTTTTCTTCTACTGATTTGTTCTTTTTCGATCTTAACGGATATCTATCACTCTCCATTGCCGGCACTTTCTTACAACGATTTGCATGAACTATAATTGTCCCCTTTTTTAATTTTCCTGTTGTCAGATCCAGCGCAATTCCTCGCAGTTGCTCCATAACATCCATACCAATTAGACATTCAACAGGGCTTTTACTCATTACTGACACATAATGTGTTATTTCTTGATTACCAATAATTAATTTGACTTCTAGCTTCCCGATTATATTCAGTACATTGTGAGACATTGATTTAATAATTTTATTCGTCGGTTTTATCTTTGCTCTCTCTTCCCTTGTCAACAGTTTATCCGACACTATAGTATGACTGGAACCGGAATCTAATAATGCTTTGACCTTTCTCTCGTTAAATAGTATATTTATTCGAGGTTGTTTGCCTCTATTTCCTATTGTCATCAACGCATAACTACATGGTAATCCGAGCATGTTTTTCCGTTCTATTTCGGCACTTGTTGGTTCAATCCTTTCGGCTTCTAGTTTAATATGTTCTACTGGTTTCATTTCTTTTAGCCTTTCACTTGGATATGCTGGTGCTGTTGGAAGGAATACCGGTGTATACCATTTTGAGAGAGTGTCGATTCCTGTAAGTTTTGGCATCTGTTCTAGTAGGCACCGTGACTCTGGTTTTACCTCGCTTTTTCTTTTCTAAAATACATTTGCTCGTTCCTGCCATTGTCATTGTTATTGTTATTGCCACTATTTCTATCCCTCGATTCACACAAAGATTCTTCACTCTTTTGATCAGTTTTTAACTGTGCTCTCACATTCTCCATTTCTTTATATTGATGATGAGTAATAAAAAATCTTGCTATAAACGGAATACAGCCAATAATTATTTTCCATGACCATCCGCATATTTTATAAATTCTATGAGCAGATAAAATTTGAGATAGTATCACCTTCATTGTTACTACGATCACATAGATGCCAATCAAACCAGCGCACGCTTGTCCTAAGAACATAAATTTTCCCCAAATCTTTTCCATAGTTTTGTACGTTGCTTTTTTGAAATGATCTGGCGTTAGGAGATATTCATAATTAACCTTACTCTCTCCGTTTGGTAATATTGTATCAATCATTTCTGATATCACCCGTTCTTTCTTTGATGGAAATAATAAATTTCTTTGAGCTTCTTCTATATCCTCGCTTGCGTAGAGACCTAGTTGTGCCATTTTATTTAGGGATGCAAAGTTCACTAAATACTCTAAATTGATTAATTCCAATTTATCTGGAGTTCTAACTCCTCGGTAATCGGGTAATGCTACCCAAGAATCTGGTGCCAAACGGTATAACGGGGCTAGCAATCTATTGCACTGGAGTAATTTTGGTTTTGTGTTTTCGTCAAGTAATATCCGTGTTATTGGTTCCATAAATCGTATCTTCCCATCGACGCTAACTGGCAATTCATTAGTACATTTTTCGTATTTCATTATTTTTACTGACACTTCCTTACATTTATAACTGTATAAAGCTTCTCCGAAGATTCTCGCAAATACTCCATTTTCTGATATTAACATGGGGGCAACCAAATTTGGGTTTGTGATGGCCATTGCCATTCGATTTCGAAGTATTTCTTTATTTAATTTACAATCATTTAAGATTATTTCTCGATAGACATTCTCCATGGTGTTCTGACTATAATGAAATAAATAATCAATTTTATTGTTAAAGTAGTGGGTTAATTTAATATCACCCGTATGAATTCTAGTTTTAGCTTCCTGTACCATTACCGTTGATACGTAAACTCCTTTGTAATTTGTGGAGTATACCGTCTGACCACATTTATTGGTAACTTCCTTTAATATAAAACGCATGGCGTCCATCGGAATTATTGACATTAATACAGTCGCTGTTTTTCTTGTCCAAACGGGCGTTGATCTGATTGTCATATTTACTCCATAATTTACATTAATATTGTCAGGCCTTTCCCTAAACTGCTCTCCACTAATTTCTTTGAAATTCATCGTTTTTAAATGCGCTAAGTTACATACATTAGATTTTACTTCATAAACAAGAATTGATTCCCCCGTTTGACAGTTATTTTGTTTCATATTACAAAATGGGTGGGTCTGTAACTTCCCCGTATCATCATCAAAAGCTCCTTCAAATTCTCTCAATTCCGTTAGATATTCTTCTATCACCACTGCCTTTTGAATAATTTTACCACTGACTTTGTACGGTTCCCCTTCACAATCTCCGTCTTGCTTCATTAATCCTTTCGTAACCACCGTTTCTCTCGTCCTATGATTTATTTTTGCCTTCAGTTTAATTTCTGAACTTATTTTCAATTCTTCTGTTTGAAATGCTGCTAAACAATTTTCTGGCATAACTTCCACTGGCCTTGGGATTGTATACATCTTTATCAATGAAGTGTGGCTCCACTTCCCACAATAAAATATGAATGTAGTATGTTTAACTATACATTCTCGAACCTTCGTTCGTCTTAAATCAGATTCTTGATATACATGATATTTTACATCTTTTTCAATCTTTAGTTTTCTCGGGTATGCATCCGAACATTCTGATACATCTACTACCGAATAAATTTTTCCCATTTCCGTTTGTGAACAATCATATGCAGTCATACAGGTTGTCTGGGTAATTATTGCGCACAAAACAATTATCATAAACATTACCCATGGAAATACCATCGTTTTTCTCAATATTGGGCTAACTCCCATTTAGCGATTTATGAGGTATATTAATTTCGTTATTTTCATTTATCGTACGCACTTTTACCAGTTTGGTCCAACCTCCATTCCCTTTTATCCAATTCATTAAATATTCATTTAAAACTCGAGCAGCTGCATCTATCAAATTCTCTAATTCATCTGATTCCATTATCTTATGAGCTCCTATCTCTAAAACTGCATATGTTAAGCTTGTTAGTACTACTTCTTTATCAATTCCATTTTCCGTCAAAGTTTTCATGACCCCTCTATTACAAAAATCATCATTTTCACCAAATCTCTGCATAACACTAGGAAGTTTCTTTTCCATTTCATTCACTGTGTCTCCCAATTCGCACTTTGTATCCACTTTTATTTCGAACATTGGATATATTATTTTAACTAAATTCTTTAATAACTCTTTTGTCTCATCCACTTCTAATTCTGACTTCACCAGGCTCTTTTTTATTTCATACAAAGTTCTAGGCTTTTTAGTCTTTATTTCACTATTCATTTCACTTTTGGTTACTTGCCCTTCCTTTAATACTTCTGTTATTATACTTTTATCTTTATCATTAGTTCCTATGTCCTTGTTATCTAGTACACCTTCATTTTCATCATCCCTTTCTATCTCATTATTTGACCTGTCGGACTCATATCCTTTATTTGATATCTGATTTTTGATTACTATTACATAATTTATTGAATATCCTGTCTCTGAACATAAATATCCGTCTACATCTAATTCTTGAGGTATAAACCCACAATCATATAAATATTCATCGTCATCTAATTCTTCACTTTTAAATATCAATTGAATAATTCCATCCTTTCCCATTCTTTCAGCGGCTCTCTTTCGTAATTTACCTACCTTGGTACACCAATGTTCTTCTATATACTCTATTTTTCCTTCATTTTTATAATCTAATGCTATTACAAATGGTTTCAATTCTATCCTGGTCTCTCTAATCTCTTTTCCAAATTTTCGTAATAAACCTTTTAATATTTCTTTATATTTCGAGTTTTTATATAATATATATATATATATATGGACGTACTACATTTACAATTTCTAATTTACTATTTTCGTCAAATTCCGTTTCCTCTACCAATTTCAACTTTTCATCAATTGCCTTTTTATTCCACTCATCAAAAGCTTCTCTCAGCTCATTTACAATTTTCTGTGGATCACTTTTTACATTTTCATAACATCTTGTCATTTTTGCTATCACTTTATTTTTATTCCCTGGTATAAAACCACAATCAATTAAAAACTCATCATTACGTAAGCATCGATTTTTAAACTTCAATTCTATTATCTGTTTCCCATTATTTTCTTCCAATCTATTCTTTAAATCCTCTACACAATCTCCTGCTTCACACCGAATGCAAGCTACTTCTTTCTCCTTTTCATCTAAAACATTAATTAAAATAAAATCTAACCATGTACTTTCTCGATACGTTTTTCCAAATATTTTCATCACATTTTTAATTTCCTTTTCGTCTTTTACATTGGTATCATAATAATCGGCACATAACTCAATTACATTTTTCAATTTTTGTATGCTCAGTGTCATTTGACTCAATTCCTTTAGCGATGAGATTACTTTAGATGTTTCTGTTGCTCTCTCTTTAATAAATCTGTTGATCCTCAGTATTATCATTGTTACTTTTTCTCTTTCTATGTCTTCTTTATCCAATTTCTCTTTAGAATCTGTCTCTGATCCCTCTGATTGCGACTCATACATCATGTGGTTACTTAATTCTTCGTCCGATTCGAATTTGCACATTAATCGATCCAAGCGTCTACTCATCTGCTTCACCTCATTTTCAATCCTCTCGTTAAAATCATCTGTTTGCGCAAAAGCTATATTGTCAGATTGCGATTTGTCTTTCTGAAATCTCGTCTTCTTTAATATCGGCCTTTGAAATATGTTATTACTCTTTGGACACGATCTAGCCATATGTCCATAGCCTCTACAGGAATGACATTGGGTTTGGCCTTGTAGGTTAACTCTGTCTCTTTGCGGTGAGGGTGATGTTGATGGAGATCTGGATCTTGCAAAACAATTTCGAGTGACATGTCCTTTCCTTCCACAATTATAGCATTGTATGTTATCATTAGTTCTCTGTGTTGTGGTTGGCGTAGTCCTTTCTGGTAATTTGGCAATAGTTGCACCACTTTTCAATTGATCATCTATTTTGTCTATTTCAATTAATATTTTACCTTGTTCAACTTCAGATTTTAAGTTACAGGTTTGCAAAAGATCTGATTTGTTCTTGAATAAATTAGACATTGCATTGAAGAAATTTTGTTCGATTTTCTCTAAAACATTTCCAATATAATTCATTATAGAATCGGAATCCGTGAGTGACGTAAAATTTCTTCCATCGAATTCGACTTTAATTTTTTTACATAATTTATCTACTATAATTCGGCAATTATGACCATTTATTAATAATGCAGCAAAATGCAAGTTATCATTTCCAAAGTTCTCTACATTGAGATATTTTAGAGAATCCATGCATTCGAATGAATCTTTGGAATAACAATAAGAATTTTTAGCTAGCGAAAAACAACCCAATTGAGGTTTTTGCATATCGTTTATTTTACTCATAAAAATATTCTGATGAATAAGTCAAATTGCAGGTAAAGATATTTTTAATTTAAATTACAAAGTTTTTAATTTGAATTACAAAAATTTACAGATCTGAGTAAAACAAAAATATATAATAGAAACTACATAAAAAATGTAAATATAATCAGACCAGATAAACATATTCAACAGCCATTTCTCATTTACAAAATGTTAACTAAAAATAATAATTTCATATAGTCCGATTATTTCTAAAGATTTTACAGCCTGCCGATTTGTCCATGAACCAATTTGACCATTGTCATTCGCATACAATATTTGAGGAAATGTATATCCTTTGCCGTTCTGATCCTTTTTTGCATTATCACATTGATCAGAATTTGTAAAGACGTGTGGTGGTTTGATAAAAAGATCTATTCGGGTTCATATTATTGTTAGGATTTGTTCCGTATTTCGCGAATTGTACTGGATGAGGGTGTTGGTCTATGAGAGCCAACACTAAAACTATTGGGAGCCGAATACAGTTTATCTTGATAATGATAACATGGCATCGAATTTGCTTTACTCGTCTGAGATTGATTAATAGCGCCTGATTGATAAGTAGAAGTATTAGCTGATCGCACGAATTTTGATTGACTGTAATTGTGTTCTGCTTGGTCCTTATTCGCTGGTGACCGCCCATTTATATATATAATATAATATAATATAATATAATATAGTATAATAGGTATATAGATATTGTTAGGGCCGTGTAACGGCTCACTACACTCTGATTACTGATATTCGTTCTGTTAAAACTTTTCTCACCATTACTTTTCAGCCATTCTGATCGCATTCCCTTTGGACTACGCTGTTCGTTATTTTTGAACCAACATTGGCTACTGCTATGTCCTTTTCTTTGACAATAATCACACTGAACCGGACTAGGGCTTCTTCGAATGTTATTTTTAAACCAGCATTGATTTATGTGATGACCCATTCTCTGGCAATGACTGCATTGAAGAGTTCTTTCTCTTTCCTCATTTGGGCTGTCTGTTGACTTTCTTGGTTCAAATTTCACTCTGAACTTGGGAGATGGACTGGTTGATCTTTGAAGCAAGTTATCGCTGACTGGGGTTATAGATCTATCTCTAGGCTCATTGATAATCGCAAATGATTCCGCCTTTGACTGAGTCGTTTTAAGATTCATTTCAATTCTCATGGCTTTTCTAATCAAGTCATCAAATTTGTAAAATCAACAAAACATAAAGCCTTTTTGATTTCTTTCTTGACTCCTGTCAAAAATTGGTCCTGAAGTAATTCTTTGACTTGCTTTACCACTTCCTCTTGATCTGGCTTTACTTCGAACGCTTTTTCTGCAAGAGTAGTTAAATGATAAGCAAACTCACTTATAGATTCATCGGGCTTTTGCACTCGACTGTAGAACTTTTGGCGCATCATTCTCTTTATATCTCCCCCAATCAACTTGGCTGCCAACGCATCTTTTAATCTTGTCCAATCATTTGCTATAGGTCGTTTATCAATCTGTTGCCAAGCCTCTCGCGCAGCTCCTTTTAAATATAATGGTAGACGTTGTACCATAGTTGCTTGGCTCCATCCATAAGCTGTAGCATACATGTAGTAATCTGCCATAAAGTCAACAAATTCGACTGGATCTCCTCCATATTGCTCAACTGGTAATTTTTGACAACTGGCATAATCATTTCCATTGTTCGCTTGAGTAGTAGACACTGAGATTTGTTCATTGATATTTGAGTTGCTCGTCGCCATATTTTCCAAGTGTTTTTTACTTCTCAGATTATACAATTTCTCTTGGACAACTGTTTCTCGTCTAAATTTTAAAAAATTACAATTTTTAACTTTACCTTTTGTTTTAATTTTGAATTAATTTCCAATAATAGTTTTTATAAATTTTTGTAACTTTTCCACAACTTTATTTCAATATCTTTTAAATTTTGTTAACTTTCACTCTTTTATTTCAACTGCACAATTTGTTCAATTTCTCTTTTTTCTCAATTTAATTTCTCTTTAGCGAATTTAATTTCAATTTTTTCTTCTTTCTTTTTCAATTTAATTTCTCTTTAACAAATTTAATTTCAATTCTTTCTTTTCTTTTTCAATTTAATTTCTCTTTAACAAATTTAATTTCAATTTTTCCTTTTCTTTTTCAATTTAATTTCTCTTTAACAAATTTAATTTCAATTCTTTCTTTTCTTTTTCAAGTTAATTTCTCTTTAACAAATTTAATTTCACTTTATATCTCGGCAATTATATTCAACTTTCAATTATTTTTAATTTTCTCTTTTCACTTTTCCACAATATTCACTGCCGACTTGATCACGTCGGGCTCACCAAAATGTTGAGTTTTTACTTGTAAGTCGGTCCTGTCTCTGACTCCTCGTGTCCTTATTTTACCAAATCAACGAAAACTCAACACAGAATAACTTTATTCACTGTTTATCACAATTACAATTTGTCACTATTTGCACCTTTCTCTCAATTTGAATTTGGTTCGCTAAGGTAAGAAACCCAAGGGGTAATTACCTTGTCTTGTACGATTTAGCTTCTTTATAATTCACAAATTTATTCTTTTGACTTGTCCTTGCTGGATTTTCTGTTTTTTTTTCCTTTTTCTCTTCGACCAAATGGCGGCTTGCTCATTTCTAAGCTCTCCTTTTATACTGTTTTTAAGAGGCCAATTATCTAACAAAATGAAATTAATTATTTCCCCGGGCACCCTAAGTAAATTTGGAACGGTTCGACAATTATTTAAATTTATTTACCCTGCGATTATTATCCGAATTGTTATTCCCTTATCTGGTGTCTCGGGTCTCACTGCGCATCGGGTTTTCTTCAGTGCTCGGGTTTCCCATGGGCTCGGGCTTTCCATTGGCTCGGGCTTTCCATTACAGATTAATTAATTTTAATTAATTTGTTTTTCCTTATTAAGTTTTTCTATGGTCACCCTATTACATTTTTATTATACTTTCTAACCTCGTCTCACAATTTGGCATTCAACCATACCCGATACCCCCGTTCAATATTGATTTTTAATTTTTATTAAATTTTAATTAATTTTGTACTTATATTGATTTTACCAATTTTTGTTCTGTTTTCTGGTACCCTGTGAAATTTATTTTATTTTTGCTCTAACCCCAACAATTCATATACATCCCATTATCATGAATGAGTTTCTCGTAATAATGTATTGAAAGACTGTAGGTGAGATTTTCTTGTAAATTTTTGTATTTAACGAAAGATATTCTTTTATTTAATGTTTCAATCGTAATGTTTTGAAAAACAATTCTGACTTTCTGTTGTTCTTCTGCTTTCCAATATACATGAATTTCATTTATCATCGGTTCAATTTCAACTAAATTTCTCCACTCATTTATCCAAATGTTAATTTGTTTTCCCTTTTTTCCCTTTTTTTGTTTGACCGCCTTCTCCCATTAATTCTGTTATCACTGGCAAACTGTCGAGATAAGGATATTGTTATTTTACTTTTTCCCCGATTTCAAAATTCCTTTTCCTTTTTGTACTAATTAATTAGTACTGACCTTGGTTTTTATTTTCCTGTTTGATTCCTTTCATTTCCTCTATCTTTCTCATTTTTAATTTCTTTTTACTTCCGTTTTCTTTTTTGAGTTCCAATAGATCGTCCCGTTTGTCATGGCGATCTTCTGCCCCCAGGTAATTTTATTTATTTCTTTGTAAATTCTTATTTAGGTATTCTCAACAAAAAAACACATAAAAATGACGGCTGTGTCTCATACTGCATCGAATGATTCTTACCGTCAGTTAATCAGATCGCTATGTGCTGGATGACTCACATGAATACGCCTGGAGTTAGGTCAGTAATTGTTAATTTCATGTCACTGACGACCCAAACAATTAAAATAAAGCATATTTGGGTCTTCTTTTTAAATTTTCAAGGTTAAGGCTCTATTGATCTATATCAGTCTTGAAAAGGATTGAATAACAGTTTGGATCTGACTTCTGCTTATTATGCGGTTTTATTTTAATTTCATTTAATTTAAAATTTATATTTAATTTGCCACCTGGTTTCATTCTCTAATTTCTTTCAAATAATAAATATAGCAGATTAATTGTATAGTAAATGATAACTATTGATTATTGATTATTATTAAATATTGATTATTTTTATTTATGTATAATAAATATTTACATTTTTTGCTTCATTAAAACAATTGCAACAAAAAATATAATAATTTCAAATGTCAAAAAGTTGATTACAAAAATAAGTCTGGATATTAAATGAAGTGATGATTAGCTCATCCGATTAGAATAATACTAATTATAAAAAAAGATTAATTAAAAATGTTTTATTCAAAAATCATTTTGACAAAACATTCATTTCAGAACTAAAAATTTATTGAGTCGTTTGTCATTTCTCAGCATTATATCAAGATCAGATTCTTTATATTTGCTGATCTGTTTGTGTCGAGCTAACATCTTCTCAAGCGTGTTTATCCTAAAAGTTGATTCATTACAAAATTGAAGATATTCCTCTTCATCTTGCTTTAGCATTTTGTTTTGATTTTGCTGATACCATTGTTGTTTTTCTTGTAGCAGGACCGTTTCTTTTTCAAATCTTGCTTGTAAAAGATTTGCTTTGTTTATTAATCTTTCTTTAAAATCTTGTATGCACTTTGTATACAATTTTATAGCATTTTCTTTCGTAATCTCATCGTCTTTATTGATATTCATCTGTAGTAAAAATGGTTCAAGATAATCGAGTTCAGCGTCTTTTGTTCTATGTTTGTCATCTTCAATCGCTTTTTCTAAATCTGTTCTCGTTTTTTTGGCATTGTAATTTCTAACACGATCGAATAAAGATATGTCTAATTTATTTTCAATATCTTCACGATCTCTTAATTTGAGAATGTCTACCATTTCATTCTCCTCGCTTCTAATACTTTCTTTCGAAGCTTCTTCTTTCTCCAAAAGATAATTATAATATTCATATGTTTCACATTCTGTCAATTTTTCTCGAAATGGATCAACTTGAAAATATGTACACGAATCTTTGATTAATTGCAATATATTTTCTTTTCTCGATTCAGCAGTCAAATTAGTTTTAATAAATTCAACCATGTCTCCAGCAACGTTGTCTTTAGCGACATGAAATGAAACAGAAATTCTGTCTTCATTCAGATGATATGTGATTTCATGAATATCTTTATGTGCGACAATGTTAGGATTTCTTGAATATTCTTCAGTAATTGTTTCGAAGGGACGTCGATATTCTCTTTCATTTGCCGGACCAAATTTCTTTTCTTTCTTTTTGAAACTGGAAATTCTTTTAATCAAAAAGTCATCTCTATTGCTATACGTTGTTAATAGTTGCCTTTCTGTATTTTCCAACTTTATTAAATGATCTACTCGAGCATCTGAATAAAATATCATTGTTATCGTGTTTTCTTTCATTTTGTCCAAGTAAAAATGATGTTCCGCAAGTCTTGATTTTCTTCCCTTTGCGAAATATTCTGACACAAGTCCAGTTAATGGATTTGTTAATCGTTTTACTAATTTATCAAATCGGTTTTGGAAGAATTCTTCAAATTCTAATGGTTTCGTCAGCATTCGATCTTCGTATTTTTTGCACCGAACAATCATTCCATCAACATTTTGATACGCGGAATATTTTTCTAATTTCGCTTTTCGATACAGTGTTTCTTTTCTTCCATTTGAACTTCTTTGTTCAAAATCTTTCAATGGTATTTGAATTGATTTAGCCCACGATACTGGTAAATCAAAGTACATTTCATTCTCGCCAAGTTTTTCCTGGTCTTCCTCTGCTGGATCATAATGTGATTGACCTAATATCGGAGGCATCACTGTCACAGATTGTTGTCCAGGTAAAAGAAATTCCCACAACATAGAATTACTTAAATCAAAATTTATTTTATCAACTCCAAATCCAAGTTGCATGTTTACCCAATAGTTTTTATTATTCCACAAGCTTTCAATTCCTAAATATTCTTTGCAATCAACACCATACGCGTTACCAGTTAAAGCTTCAATGAAAAAACTTTCGCCTATTTCTCTTTTACCAGCCAAGACTAGAACCCAAGAATGAACTCTTTGCCCAAATAAAGGATCATCCCGAGGTTGTTCTAATAAGCGCTCCTTTTCTTCTAGTAATTTTTCAGCTCTCAATTTTTCTTCAAGTGCAAGCCTTTCCTTTTTAGCCTTTTGTTCTAATTCAAATTGACTGATTAAATCCTTTGGTGGTCTTACAGAATATCTATTATTTTTTGGTTGAATTACCTTTTCTTCTTTTTTCTTTTCAATTTGAAAAGGCGGACACGTTGTTTGAGACTGATCCATAAAACATATTTCTTTCGATGCGTATCCACTTACAACATATGCATCGTACCCAACTCCAATTAAAAGACTACATAAAATAGTAGAGTATTCAAAACATGTACCTCGTTGCAAACTAATTGCTGTCATCGAAGATAAGAGTCTTAATGGAATTTCTGTACATGGAACTAAAGGCACTAATGAAAGATATTCTGATACAAATTTTGCAGCTCCTTCCCAATAATATACTTCTGGATAAGGTAATTTAGTGGAATTGATTGTAGTGCATACCAACTTTTCTATGCCACATTCGTTTTGTGGTTTAATAAATAAAGGTTTTCTATCGCCATATAAATGTCGATATTGTCTTTTAAAATTATCAACAAATTCTAGACAAAGTTCTTCTTTCATTGAATTTTCACGATAAGATAAAGGAAATGATTCTATATCAAATGTTTCTGGTAACGTCGGAAATTCACCAGGAAGATAAAATGGATCTGCATCTAACTTGCGCTGATTTTCTTCACCAAATTCATCAGTATTTTGATTAATAAATTCAGAATTACTAATGTTATCTGTCTCAATTTCTGGTGATTGTTTCGACCTTTCTGATCCTGGTTGAGATCTTTGAGTTTTTTCTGAATTATCAGCTTCATCCAAATACAAATTTGTATCAACATTATTACTCTCAGTTGGCAGTTTATCTGTAATATCATAAAGAGTTGCATCTTCAGTATGATCATCTAAATTATTATCAATACTCTCGAGAGTATTATCAAAATTATTATCATGATCTCTTGATTTTAAATTATCGTCATCGAATTCAAATTCATTATTTTCTTGATCATCATAATGAAATTCCATTTTTTGAAAATTGAAAAAACAAAATTATTTTTAAGGTTATTGCTATTAGCAACATAATTAATTTACTAAAAACATAAATTTGCACTTAAAACTTTACAAAATCAATAACATTTAAGCTCAATAATATTGACAACATTGAATATTTAAAATATTATTGAATATTAAATAAAAAATAGATAAAATAAACGAATGGAATTTAAATGTTTTCATTATAATTGATCAAACAGATTTATGTGATGAATGTGATTTAATTGTTTCTCGTTAAATTAGAACTATAATAGTAAATTCTTTTCACCGTCGTTCAAATAAATATTAACCAATTATTTTTCTGTGAGATTATTAAAGCGACTGATGTTAAAAGGTAATATTTAAAATTAATATAAATTATATTGTATTTATTTAGTTCAAATATGGTTTTTTGAAACACGATCATTTGAAAGACGGCAAAAGAAGTTTAGATTGTCAAAAAAATTCTGCAAGTAAGCAATGACCTTTTCCGAAAGATGTCATTATTAGAATTTTAGTGAGTTGGTTAAACAAGCATGTAATTAATAATTAAAAAATTATATTTATTCAAAATAATAAACAAAATTTAATAATTAGTGCTTAAAAATGGGGTTCTGTATGAATATGCTTTTTTAATTTCCTTTGGCAAATTCATCAATTTTTTTTTGCATAATCTACTTTTTAAGAATAATTTGTTCTATATATAGTTTTGGACATAAACCGATCTTTACCATAAATTAGGTGTTGAAGTCTCAATTATCTTGCGTGATCTCAACGCTGCACTGTGTGAAATTACTTTTATTAAATATAAAAATTTACAGAATTACAATGTTAATATTCAAGTCATTTATATACAATATTGTTATCATTTCGGCGGAAATTTAAACGAAATAACGTACCCTTTGGTCTCAGTACCCGAAAGCTCTATGACTTGAAAGGTTTGCGATCCATGTGCCCATAACGACCATAATGTTACTGATGCACACTGTCAGTGAAAAATAAAGTGCAGGTGAGTTATTATCTTATAACTACTCCATTTTATGATTCGGACGGGTTCCTGACAGCCGTAAAAAGGACTTACGCCTGCAAGTGGCTTATTCACATCATGATGTCCTGCTACTTTAAAATTTTTGGCTCTATCATTTGTGTTAATCCCTTTTCTGTACCCTTGCGTTGTCAAAATAACCCTACATTACAACGAAACAAAACGCAAAGTGCAGTATAAGAAATTCGTAATTAAAATATAGAGGAGACTACACAGGATATTATGTTCAAAGTTCAGCTTGATTAATCACTACAGTATATCCTAAACGAGCCAGGCTTCACCAGCCATTTTGTTCAATGTCGGCGAGTAGAGATTCCATCTAGAACTCATTTTCGCGGGCTGGTAGTAGGTAGGCCTCTTCGGTCATTTCAGTTGTCAGCTACAGAGGATCTATTGTTTCATGAAGATGAGCCAGCGCGGCGGCTTTTCTTGCCCTTTTCTTGGCGTTGAGGTCCACCTTGGAAAGGTTTCTGCTTTACGGCTTTACAGTTGCTGGCACGGAATTGGGTATACTAAGATCCGGTACGGGTATGAATGAGAAGATCCTACGGGAGATGATGAGCCGGTATGACTATGTCTGCGCTAACCGCCTTGTATCCGGATACTCGCGAGGCCAGCATTTTGGCAGTTGTTATATATCTATAAAATTATAAAACAAGAAATAGTCCAAAATATATATTCCAATATATAACTACTATTGAAATAATTCAAAATTATGTTAATTTTAAATTCTTTACAATAAAAACTTTTAAATTATAATTAAATATTAATTTAATCCATATAACATCCTCCTCATCGATAATCGAAACGGTATCGTTGATTTGGATTTCTTGTCTCTCTCTTTGGATAAATCTTTCTCTTGTTTTAACGCTCGATTTTCTTGACTAAATATTGGTTTTCTTTGTAATGCCCTCTATCTCGAATGTTTACCTATGTCCTTGATTACTTTAATTTGATTGAAGTTTCTTCTTATTGTCTTCCTTAATTTATCACTATATAATATAAATGTCCATTTGTTTATTATTTCCTGAACTATAAATGGACCTACGCATTTCCTTTCAAAACCTTTTCTGTCTTCGTTTTTAACCATCACTAGGTCTGCGATCCGTGCGTTCTTATTCCATCGGCTTAAAATATATCTTTCTGCAGTTTTCCTTATACTTACTTCAGTAATACGTCTAACTTTCTCTTCAATTGTCTGTTTATCTGTCTGTAGTTGTTCTACATAGCCATCATAATTTGTGACTTTCTCTCCTAGTACTATTGTCGGTCCGATTGAGAGTCTTGCTTTCTTTCCTAATACAATCTCGTATGGGGAATGCTTTGAGGTTTTCAGTTTAGTGGTTCTTAGTCCAAATTCTATGGTTGGTAGCAGCACCGGCGCTAGAGTTTCAGATGATGTGTGAAAATTGCATATTACCGCCTTCGCATTCCATAATAAGAGTAAAAAAAACGATAAATGCATACAAAACAAAAATATTTTTCACAGATGGAACAATATTGTTCAAATTGGACTAGTTATTAAACAATAGAATGGAAATTGTTATGAAAATAACAAATTTCTGTACAATTTTACCGCCTTTTGTATTTTTCCGCCGTGGCGCCTGCGTGAAAATCACGCATCGTACCCGCCTCACGCCGGGCCTGGTTGGTAGAATCGTGCTCCAATCCATCGTTTTCATTTCTTCAAACACCGTGCCTATCACACTTTTAGGAGTTCCAAACAATCTTTCCACCAGACCATCACTTTGAGGATAATATCGTGAAGTGAATGTTTTTTGAATACCCAACAAGTAGGTAGTTATTAGCCCCCTGCAGCACGACCATCCAGAGAGGAGGGGGGACCCCCTGCTGCAGTATTTATTTTGCTGCAGAGGGCTACGCTTATTTTTTTCAATACAAATTGATAGAGCCTATAGAAAAAAGGCCAGGATTTTTCACACTATAGTGAAGGGGTCTCCTTGGTCCTGGGATTTTCAATACAAATATCAAAAAAAGCATGGAATTTTCAAAGTACGATTAAGGTGGGTCACCTTGGTCCTGGGATTTTCAATACAAAAAGGGTCTTCAATAAAAAAGCATGGTAAACTAAGGATAAACACGTAAATTATGGTCTAAAATTTTAAATTAAAGTAAATTATGGGTTCAGATTTTGAATTAAAGTAAATTAAGGTTCAAATTTTTAAATTAATTAATCTATGGGTTCAAATAAGTAAAATATGGTCTAAAATTTTAAATTAAAGTAAATTATGGGTTCAGATTTTGAATTAAAGTAAATTAAGGTTCAAATTTTTAAATTAATTAATCTATGGGTTCAAATAAGTAAAATATGGTCTAAAATTTTAAATTAAAGTAAATTATGGGTTCAGATTTTGAATTAAAGTAAATTAAGGTTCAAATTTTTAAATTAATTAATCTATGGGTTCAAATAAGTAAATTATGGTCTAAAATTTTAAATTAAAGTAAATTATGGGTTCAGATTTTGAATTAAAGTAAATTAAGGTTCAAATTTTTAAATTAATTAATCTATGGGTTCAAATAAGTAAAATATGGTCTAAAATTTTAAATTAAAGTAAATTATGGGTTCAGATTTTGAATTAAAGTAAATTAAGGTTCAAATTTTTAAATTAATTAATCTATGGGTTCAAATAAGTAAATTATGGTCTAAAATTTTAAATTAAAGTAAATTATGGGTTCAGATTTTGAATTAAAGTAAATTAAGGTTCAAATTTTTAAATTAATTAATCTATGGGTTCAAATAAGTAAAATATGGTCTAAAATTTTAAATTAAAGTAAATTATGGGTTCAGATTTTGAATTAAAGTAAATTAAGGTTCAAATTTTTAAATTAATTAATCTATGGGTTCAAATAAGTAAAATATGGTCTAAAATTTTAAATTAAAGTAAATTATGGGTTCAGATTTTGAATTAAAGTAAATTAAGGTTCAAATTTTTAAATTAATTAATCTATGGGTTCAAATAAGTAAAATATGGTCTAAAATTTTAAATTAAAGTAAATTATGGGTTCAGATTTTGATTTAAAGTAAATTAAGGTTCAAATTTTTAAATTAATTAATCTATGGGTTCAAATAAGTAAATTATGGTCTAAAATTTTAAATTAAAGTAAATTATGGTCTAAAATTTTAAATTAAAGTAAATTATGGTCTAAAATTTTAAATTAAAGTAAATTATGGGTTCAGATTTTGAATTAAAGTAAATTAAGGTTCAAATTTTTAAATTAATTAATCTATGGGTTCAAATAAGTAAAATATGGTCTAAAATTTTAAATTAAAGTAAATTATGGGTTCAGATTTTGAATTAAAGTAAATTAAGGTTCAAATTTTTAAATTAATTAATCTATGGGTTCAAATAAGTAAAATATGGTCTAAAATTTTAAATTAAAGTAAATTATGGGTTCAGATTTTGAATTAAAGTAAATTAAGGTTCAAATTTTTAAATTAATTAATCTATGGGTTCAAATAAGTAAATTATGGTCTAAAATTTTGAATTAAAGTAAATTAAGGTTCAAATTTTTAAATTAATTAATCTATGGGTTCAAATAAGTAAAATATGGTCTAAAATTTTAAATTAAAGTAAATTATGGGTTCAGATTTTGAATTAAAGTAAATTAAGGTTCAAATTTTTAAATTAATTAATCTATGGGTTCAAATAAGTAAATTATGGTCTAAAATTTTAAATTAAAGTAAATTATGGGTTCAGATTTTGAATTAAAGTAAATTAAGGTTCAAATTTTTAAATTAATTAATCTATGGGTTCAAATAAGTAAAATATGGTCTAAAATTTTAAATTAAAGTAAATTATGGGTTCAGATTTTGAATTAAAGTAAATTAAGGTTCAAATTTTTAAATTAATTAATCTATGGGTTCAAATAAGTAAATTATGGTCTAAAATTTAAATTAAAGTAAATTATGGTCTAAAATTTTAAATTAAAGTAAATTATGGTCTAAATTTTAAATTAAAGTAAATTATGGGTTCAGATTTTGAATTAAAGTAAATTAAGGTTCAAATTTTTAAATTAATTAATCTATGGGTTCAAATAAGTAAAATATGGTCTAAAATTTTAAATTAAAGTAAATTATGGGTTCAGATTTTGAATTAAAGTAAATTAAGGTTCAAATTTTTAAATTAATTAATCTATGGGTTCAAATAAGTAAATTATGGTCTAAAATTTTAAATTAAAGTAAATTATGGGTTCAGATTTTGAATTAAAGTAAATTAAGGTTCAAATTTTTAAATTAATTAATCTATGGGTTCAAATAAGTAAAATATGGTCTAAAATTTTAAATTAAAGTAAATTATGGGTTCAGATTTTGAATTAAAGTAAATTAAGGTTCAAATTTTTAAATTAATTAATCTATGGGTTCAAATAAGTAAAATATGGTCTAAAATTTTAAATTAAAGTAAATTATGGGTTCAGATTTTGAATTAAAGTAAATTAAGGTTCAAATTTTTAAATTAATTAATCTATGGGTTCAAATAAGTAAATTATGGTCTAAAATTTTAAATTAAAGTAAATTATGGGTTCAGATTTTGAATTAAAGTAAATTAAGGTTCAAATTTTTAAATTAATTAATCTATGGGTTCAAATAAGTAAAATATGGTCTAAAATTTTAAATTAAAGTAAATTATGGGTTCAGATTTTGAATTAAAGTAAATTAAGGTTCAAATTTTTAAATTAATTAATCTATGGGTTCAAATAAGTAAATTATGGTCTAAAATTTTAAATTAAAGTAAATTATGGGTTCAGATTTTGAATTAAAGTAAATTAAGGTTCAAATTTTTAAATTAATTAATCTATGGGTTCAAATAAGTAAAATATGGTCTAAAATTTTAAATTAAAGTAAATTATGGGTTCAGATTTTGAATTAAAGTAAATTAAGGTTCAAATTTTTAAATTAATTAATCTATGGGTTCAAATAAGTAAATTATGGTCTAAAATTTTAAATTAAAGTAAATTATGGGTTCAGATTTTGAATTAAAGTAAATTAAGGTTCAAATTTTTAAATTAATTAATCTATGGGTTCAAATAAGTAAATTATGGTCTAAAATTTTAAATTAAGTAAATTATGGGTTCAGATTTTGAATTAAAGTAAATTAAGGTTCAAATTTTTAAATTAATTAATCTATGGGTTCAAATAAGTAAAATATGGTCTAAAATTTTAAATTAAAGTAAATTATGGGTTCAGATTTTGAATTAAAGTAAATTAAGGTTCAATTTTTAAATTAATTAATCTATGGGTTCAAATAAGTAAATTATGGTCTAAAATTTTAAATTAAAGTAAATTATGGGTTCAGATTTTGAATTAAAGTAAATTAAGGTTCAAATTTTTAAATTAATTAATCTATGGGTTCAAATAAGTAAAATATGGTCTAAAATTTAAATTAAAGTAAATTATGGGTTCAGATTTTGAATTAAAGTAAATTAAGGTTCAAATTTTTAAATTAATTAATCTATGGGTTCAAATAAGTAAATTATGGTCTAAAATTTTAAATTAAAGTAAATTATGGTCTAAAATTTTAAATTAAAGTAAATTATGGTCTAAAATTTTAAATTAAAGTAAATTATGGGTTCAGATTTTGAATTAAAGTAAATTAAGGTTCAAATTTTTAAATTAATTAATCTATGGGTTCAAATAAGTAAAATATGGTCTAAAATTTTAAATTAAAGTAAATTATGGGTTCAGATTTTGAATTAAAGTAAATTAAGGTTCAAATTTTTAAATTAATTAATCTATGGGTTCAAATAAGTAAAATATGGTCTAAAATTTTAAATTAAAGTAAATTATGGGTTCAGATTTTGAATTAAAGTAAATTAAGGTTCAAATTTTTAAATTAATTAATCTATGGGTTCAAATAAGTAAATTATGGTCTAAAATTTTGAATTAAAGTAAATTAAGGTTCAAATTTTTAAATTAATTAATCTATGGGTTCAAATAAGTAAAATATGGTCTAAAATTTTAAATTAAAGTAAATTATGGGTTCAGATTTTGAATTAAAGTAAATTAAGGTTCAAATTTTTAAATTAATTAATCTATGGGTTCAAATAAGTAAATTATGGTCTAAAATTTTAAATTAAAGTAAATTATGGTTCAGATTTTGAATTAAAGTAAATTAAGGTTCAAATTTTTAAATTAATTAATCTATGGGTTCAAATAAGTAAAATATGGTCTAAAATTTTAAATTAAAGTAAATTATGGGTTCAGATTTTGAATTAAAGTAAATTAAGGTTCAAATTTTTAAATTATTAATCTATGGGTTCAAATAAGTAAATTATGGTCTAAAATTTTAAATTAAAGTAAATTATGGTCTAAAATTTTAAATTAAAGTAAATTATGGTCTAAAATTTTAAATTAAAAGTAATTATGGGTTCAGATTTTGAATTAAAGTAAATTAAGGTTCAAATTTTTAAATTAATTAATCTATGGGTTCAAATAAGTAAAATATGGTCTAAAATTTTAAATTAAAGTAAAGTTATGGGTTCAGATTTTGAATTAAAGTAAATTAAGGTTCAATTTTTAAATTAATTAATCTATGGGTTCAAATAAGTAAATTATGGTCTAAAATTTTAAATTAAAGTAAATTATGGGTTCAGATTTTGAATTAAAGTAAATTAAGGTTCAAATTTTTTAAATTAATTAATCTATGGGTTCAAATAAGTAAAATATGGTCATAAAATTTTAATTAAAGGTAAATTATGGGTTCAGATTTTGAATTAAAGTAAATTAAGGTTCAAATTTTTAAATTAATTAATCTATGGGTTCAAATAAGTAAAATATGGTCTAAAATTTTAAATTAAAGTAAATTATGGGTTCAGATTTTGAATTAAAGTAAATTAAGGTTCAAATTTTAAATTAATTAATCTATGGGTTCAAATAAGTAAATTATGGTCTAAAATTTTAAATTAAAGTAAATTATGGGTTTCAGATTTTGAATTAAAGTAAATTAAGGTTCAAATTTTAAATTAATTAATCTATGGGTTCAAATAAGTAAAATATGGTCTAAAATTTTAAATTAAAGTAAATTATGGGTTCAGATTTTGAATTAAAGTAAATTAAGGTTCAAATTTTTAAATTAATTAATCTATGGGTTCAAACAAGTAAATTATGGTCTAAAATTTTAAATTAAAGTAAATTATGGGTTCAGATTTTGAATTAAAGTAAATTAAGGTTCAAATTTTTAAATTAATTAATCTATGGGTTCAAATAAGTAAAATATGGTCTAAAATTTTAAATTAAAGTAAATTATGGGTTCAGATTTTGAATTAAAGTAAATTAAGGTTCAAATTTTTAAATTAATTAATCTATGGGTTCAAATAAGTAAATTATGGTCTAAAATTTTAAATTAAAGTAAATTATGGTCTAAAATTTTAAATTAAAGTAAATTATGGTCTAAAATTTTAAATTAAAGTAAATTATGGGTTCAGATTTTGAATTAAAGTAAATTAAGGTTCAAATTTTAAATTAATTAATCTATGGGTTCAAATAAGTAAAATATGGTCTAAAATTTTAAATTAAAGTAAATTATGGGTTCAGATTTTGAATTAAAGTAAATTAAGGTTCAAATTTTTAAATTAATTAATCTATGGGTTCAAATAAGTAAATTATGGTCTAAAATTTTAAATTAAAGTAAATTATGGGTTCAGATTTTGAATTAAAGTAAATTAAGGTTCAAATTTTTAAATTAATTAATCTATGGGTTCAAATAAGTAAAATATGGTCTAAAATTTTAAATTAAAGTAAATTATGGGTTCAGATTTTGAATTAAAGTAAATTAAGGTTCAAATTTTTAAATTAATTAATCTATGGGTTCAAATAAGTAAAATATGGTCTAAAATTTTAAATTAAAGTAAATTATGGGTTCAGATTTTGAATTAAAGTAAATTAAGGTTCAAATTTTTAAATTAATTAATCTATGGGTTCAAATAAGTAAATTATGGTCTAAAATTTTAAATTAAAGTAAATTATGGGTTCAGATTTTGAATTAAAGTAAATTAAGGTTCAAATTTTTAAATTAATTAATCTATGGGTTCAAATAAGTAAAATATGGTCTAAAATTTTAAATTAAAGTAAATTATGGGTTCAGATTTTGAATTAAAGTAAATTAAGGTTCAAATTTTTAAATTAATTAATCTATGGGTTCAAATAAGTAAATTATGGTCTAAAATTTTAAATTAAAGTAAATTATGGGTTCAGATTTTGAATTAAAGTAAATTAAGGTTCAAATTTTTAAATTAATTAATCTATGGGTTCAAATAAGTAAAATATGGTCTAAAATTTTAAATTAAAGTAAATTATGGGTTCAGATTTTGAATTAAAGTAAATTAAGGTTCAAATTTTGTAAATTAATTAATCTATGGGTTCAAATAAGTAAATTATGGTCTAAAATTTTAAATTAAAGTAAATTATGGTCTAAAATTTTAAATTAAAGTAAATTATGGTCTAAAATTTTAAATTAAAGTAAATTATGGGTTCAGATTTTGAATTAAAGTAAATTAAGGTTCAAATTTTTAAATTAATTAATCTATGGGTTCAAATAAGTAAAATATGGTCTAAAATTTTAAATTAAAGTAAATTATGGGTTCAGATTTTGAATTAAAGTAAATTAAGGTTCAAATTTTTAAATTAATTAATCTATGGGTTCAAATAAGTAAATTATGGTCTAAAATTTTGAAATTAAAGTAAATTATGGGTTCAGATTTTGAATTAAAGTAAATTAAGGTTCAAATTTTTAAATTAATTAATCTATGGGTTCAAATAAGTAAAATATGGTCTAAAATTTTAAATTAAAGTAAATTATGGGTTCAGATTTTGAATTAAAGTAAATTAAGGTTCAAATTTTTAAATTAATTAATCTATGGGTTCAAATAAGTAAAATATGGTCTAAAATTTTAAATTAAAGTAAATTATGGGTTCAGATTTTGAATTAAAGTAAATTAAGGTTCAAATTTTTAAATTAATTAATCTATGGGTTTCAAATAAGTAAATTATGGTCTAAAATTTTAAATTAAAGTAAATTATGGGTTCAGATTTTGAATTAAAGTAAATTAAGGTTCAAATTTTTAAATTAATTAATCTATGGGTTCAAATAAGTAAAATATGGTCTAAAATTTTAAATTAAAGTAAATTATGGGTTCAGATTTTGAATTAAAGTAAATTAAGGTTCGAAATTTTTAAATTAATTAATCTATGGGTTCAAATAAGTAAATTATGGTCTAAAATTTTAAATTAAAGTAAATTATGGGTTCAGATTTTGAATTAAAGTAAATTAAGGTTCAAATTTTTAAATTAATTAATCTATGGGTTCAAATAAGTAAAATATGGTCTAAAATTTAAATTAAAGTAAATTATGGGTTCAGATTTTGAATTAAAGTAAATTAAGGTTCAAATTTTTAAATTAATTAATCTATGGGTTCAAATAAGTAAAATTATGGTCTAAAATTTTAAATTAAAGTAAATTATGGGGTTCAGATTTTGAATTAAAGTAAATTAAGGTTCAAATTTTTAAATTAATTAATCTATGGGTTCAAATAAGTAAATTATGGTCTAAAATTTTAAATTAAAGTAAATTATGGTTCAGATTTTGAATTAAAGTAAATTAAGGTTCAAATTTTTAAATTAATTAATCTATGGGTTCAAATAAGTAAATAATGGTCTAAATTTTAAATTAAAGTAAATTATGGGTTCAGATTTTGAATTAAAGTAAATTAGAGGTTCCACATTTTAATATTAATTAATCTATGGGTTCACAATAAGTAAATTATGGTCTAAAATTTTAAATTAAAGTAAATTATGGGTTCAGATCTTTGAATTAAAGTAAATTAAGGTTCACAATTTTTAAATTAATTAATCCTATGGGTTCAAATAAGTAAAATATGGTCTAAAATTTTAAATTAAAGTAAATTATGGGTTCAGATTTTGAATTAAAGTAAATTAAGGTTCAAATTTTTAAATTAATTAATCTATGGGTCAATAGTAAATTATGGTCTAAAATTTTAAATTAAAGTAAATTATGGTCCTAAAATTTTAATTAAAGTAAATTATGGTCTAAAATTTTAAATTAAAGTAAATTATGGGTTCAGATTTTGAATTAAAGTAATTAAGGTTCAATTTTTAAATTAATTAATCTATGGGTTCAAATAAGTAAAATATGGTCTAAAATTTTAAATTAAAGTAAATTATGGGTTCAGATTTTGACATTAAAGTAAATTAAGGTTCAAATTTTTAAATTAATTAATCTATGGGTTCAAATAAGTAAAATATGGTCTAAAATTTTAAATTAAAGTAAATTATGGGTTCAGATTTTGAATTAAAGTAAATTAAGGTTCAAATTTTTAAATTAATTAATCTATGGGGTTCAAATAAGTAAAATTATGGTCTAAAATTTTGAATTAAAGTAAATTAAGGGTTCAAATTTTTAAATTAATTAATCTATGGGTTCAAATAAGTAAAATATGGTCTAAAATTTTAAATTAAAGTAAATTATGGGTTCAGATTTTGAATTAAAGTAAATTAAGGTTCAAATTTTAAATTAATTAATCTATGGGTTCAAATAAGTAAATTATGGTCTAAAATTTTAAATTAAAGTAAATTATGGGTTCAGATTTTGAATTAAAGTAAATTAAGGTTCAAATTTTTAAATTAATTAATCTATGGGTTCAAATAAGTAAAATATGGTCTAAAATTTTAAATTAAAGTAAATTATGGGTTCAGATTTGAATTAAAGTAAATTAAGGTTCAAATTTTTAAATTAATTAATCTATGGGTTCAAATAAGTAAATTATGGTCTAAAATTTTAAATTAAAGTAAATTATGGTCTAAAATTTTAAATTAAAGTAAATTATGGTCTAAAATTTTAAATTAAAGTAAATTATGGGTTCAGATTTTGAATTAAAGTAAATTAAGGTTCAAATTTTTAAATTAATTAATCTATGGGTTCAAATAAGTAAAATATGGTCTAAAATTTTAAATTAAAGTAAATTATGGGTTCAGATTTTGAATTAAAGTAAATTAAGGTTCAAATTTTTAAATTAATTAATCTATGGGTTCAAATAAGTAAATTATGGTCTAAAATTTAAATTAAAGTAAATTATGGGTTCAGATTTTGAATTAAAGTAAATTAAGGTTCAAATTTTTAAATTAATTAATCTATGGGTTCAAATAAGTAAAATATGGTCTAAAATTTTAAATTAAAGTAAATTATGGGTTCAGATTTTGAATTAAAGTAAATTAAGGTTCAAATTTTTAAATTAATTAATCTATGGGTTCAAATAAGTAAAATATGGTCTAAAATTTTAAATTAAAGTAAATTATGGGTTCAGATTTTGAATTAAAGTAAATTAAGGTTCAAATTTTTAAATTAATTAATCTATGGGTTCAAATAAGTAAATTATGGTCTAAAATTTTAAATTAAAGTAAATTATGGGTTCAGATTTTGAATTAAAGTAAATTAAGGTTCAAATTTTTAAATTAATTAATCTATGGGTTCAAATAAGTAAAATATGGTCTAAAATTTTAAATTAAAGTAAATTATGGGTTCAGATTTTGAATTAAAGTAAATTAAGGTTCAAATTTTTAAATTACTTAATCTATGGGTTCAAACAAGTAAATTATGGTCTAAAATTTTAAATTAAAGTAAATTATGGTTCAGATTTTGAATTAAAGTAATTAAGGTTCAAATTTTTAAATTAATTAATCTATGGGTTCGAAATAAAGTAAAATATGGTTCTAAATTTTTAAATTAAAGTAATTATGGGTTCAGACTTTTGATTAAGTCAAATTAAGGTTCAAAATTTTTAATTAAGTAATCTATGGGTTCAATATAAGTAAATTATGGTTCTAAAATTTTAAATTAAGTAAATTATGGTCTAAAATTTTCAATTAAAGTAAAATTATGGTCTAAAATTTTAAATTAAAGTAAATTATGGGTTCAGATTTTGAATTAAAGTAAATTAAGGTTCAAATTTTTAAATTAATTAATCTATGGGTTCAAATAAGTAAAATATGGTCTAAAATTTAAATTAAAGTAAATTATGGGTTCAGATTTTGAATTAAAGTAAATTAAGGTTCAAATTTTTAAATTAATTAATCTATGGGTTCAAATAAGTAAAATATGGTCTAAAATTTTAAATTAAGTAAATTATGGGTTCAGATTTTGAATTAAAGTAAATTAAGGTTCAAATTTTTAAATTAATTAATCTATGGGTTCAAATAAGTAAATTATGGTCTAAAATTTTAAATTAAAGTAAATTATGGGTTCAGATTTTGAATTAAAGTAAATTAAGGTTCAAATTTTTAAATTAATTAATCTATGGGTTCAAATAAGTAAAATATGGTCTAAAATTTTAAATTAAAGTAAATTATGGGTTCAGATTTTGAATTAAAGTAAATTAAGGTTCAAATTTTTAAATTAATTAATCTATGGGTTCAAATAAGTAAATTATGGTCTAAAATTTTAAATTAAAGTAAATTATGGGTTCAGATTTTGAATTAAAGTAAATTAAGGTTCAAATTTTTAAATTAATTAATCTATGGGTTCAAATAAGTAAAAATATGGTCTAAAATTTTAAATTAAAGTAAATTATGGGTTCAGATTTTGAATTAAAGTAAATTAAGGTTCAAATTTTTAAATTAATTAATCTATGGGTTCAAATAAGTAAATTATGGTCTAAAATTTTAAATTAAAGTAAATTATGGTCTAAAATTTTAAATTAAAGTAAATTATGGTCTAAAATTTTAAATTAAAGTAAATTATGGGTTCAGATTTTGAATTAAAGTAAATTAAGGTTCAAATTTTTAAATTAATTAATCTATGGGTTCAAATAAGTAAAATATGGTCTAAATTTTAAATTAAAGTAAATTATGGGTTCAGATTTTGAATTAAAGTAAATTAAGGTTCAAATTTTTAAATTAATTAATCTATGGGTTCAAATAAGTAAATTATGGTCTAAAATTTTAAATTAAAGTAAATTATGGGTTCAGATTTTTAATTAAAGTAAATTAAGGTTCAAATTTTTAAATTAATTAATCTATGGGTTCAAATAAGTAAAATATGGTCTAAAATTTTAAATTAAAGTTAAAGTAGCGTAGTAAAGTAGTAAATTAAAATTAATATTTAAGTAATAATTTTTAAATTTATTAACAAAAAGTTAGAATAATAGTCGGTGTTTGAGAATTAAAATTTTTTAATGAAAATTTTAATAGAATAATTTTTTAAGATAATTTTTAATGAAAATTTTAATGGAATAATTTTCAAAGACAAATTTAGATGCAAATTTCAATGATAATAATAAAAAATAATAATAATAGTAATAATAATAGTTGTAGTAGTAGTAATAATAATAATAATAATATTTCAACTAATACTATACAACACATAAAAATTGACTAATCACTTAAAATTTAACTAGACACATAAAAAGAACAAAAGTAAAGATATAAAATTTATTCATCAAGTATTTGCTTATAATAAGCTCTTCTTAATTCTGCCAGTAAAATATGAACAATTTCATTCATCTTATAATCCTGACAGCATCTACACCTAAACGGACAAGGTAGTTTCATTGATCCATACACACTTCGCAATCTTCTTGTCATTTAAATCTTGATTCCTGCACAGATTCGTAATGCATTCGTATAATTTCTTCTATATTGATCCCAATTAATTGCTTGATTCTATAAACTAATAATTCAGGTGCGCAATATGAAAGTCGATTCTTTATATTCGGGAACATTTCTTCTATCTTTGTTAATATTGTTTGGAATATATACGCTTGCTTGTCGTGGTCATTTTTTTGAATTTGTTTTTGTAGATATTCATTTAATTTAAGCATAACTAATTAAATTAACTTAATAAATATTCCAATATTTCATTTGTTGTAATATTTATAGTCAATGATTTAATAAAATTCTGAATTTCTTGAATTTGATTAAAATAATCAAATGTTTTAATACCTAATATAACTACTTTGCCGCTTGAAAAAACATTTACATATAGAGGGTTATACTTGAGAATACGTAAAGCTAGAAATATTTCATGTTCATAGTAACTATCGGTTTTCATTGACAATGCATTTAAATCAATACATGTACCGATATCTAAAGTTAATGTAATTGATTGTATTTCCAAATCTTGAATCTGATGTTTGAGATCACTTTTTTGTAAAGGTTTCTTACATCCCATTATCCTGCATTTCCCACTCCTGAAGAACAAAATTGGGTATTTTCCGCTTTTGTCAACAACGTGTTGAAGTTTTCCTAATGGGAACTTCATTCCATTTACTAAGCATCTTCCTCTATAATTAATGTTGCTTATCATTTTTTGAAATTATTTTAATTATAAACAAATTAAATAAAATAATTTAATTAAAATGGACTTAAGAAATGACGCGGTATATCTAATTGTAGGACCTAGTGTAAGCGGAAAAACTTTATTTGTATGTAATTTATTAAAATCAAACATGTTTAAATCAAAATTTAATAAAATATATTGGCATCAAGGTACAGATGAAGAGCACGGATCTTACTCAAAACAGTTTCTGTAAATTAAAAATGACAATAATTAAAGGATTTGATAAAAATTGGTCATCTAGATTACGCCAAGATGATGTTGTTAATATCGATGATTTGTATCAGGAAGCAAATAAAGAAAAAGATTTTAATAATTTATTTACAAAAATCAGTAAACATTGTGAAGTTACTGTTATTTTCATAACACATAATCTTTTTCATCAAGGTGGAAGTCATAGAACTCGTAATTTAAATGTCCAATATTTGATTATTTCAAAAATCCAAGAGATCAAACAATAATTGATTTTCATGCAAGACAAGCTTATCCAAATAATAGAAAATATTTGATAGATTCATTCCAAGATGCGACAAAGATTCCTTATGGATATTTATTTTTTGATTTTACACAACAATGTCTAGACGATATCCTTATTAGAACAGATATTTTTAATAAGAACGGTGTTACGATTTTTAAACAAAACTGAAAACAATTAAAATTCAATTAATCATGACATTAAAAAAAGTAGTTGTTAAAAATCTTCCAAGTGTTTCGGAAAAAGTTAACAAGAAAAAAAAAGCACTAAGAAAATTAAGAAAAGTACTAAAAATAAATAGATCAATCTGTTGCATTAATTAATAGTAGTAATGAAATTTGAACGAAGTTTACCTTATTTTAATAAAAGCACCAAATTCAAAACGAATATCGATTTTACAGTCTTTTTCATCATTTGTTATTGATGATTTGCTTGTATCACTTTTTTGTATCACTTTTATCTCTAGTTGATGCAAAAAATCGTCGTCTAATGAGAACGATAATATATAAAAAAGGTGGGTTCTTGGGTGCATTATTTCCTATAGTCTTATCAGCAATTAGTGCAATGTCATCATTAAGTTTGTAATGGGTATCAAGAGTTCATTACCAAATAAAAATATTGTAGGTTTTAATATTTTGACAACGTGTTGTAATAATGAAGGAAACGTATCATAAAACAAAAATGAAAAAAGTGAAAAAGATGAAAACAAACGAGAAAATAAAAGAGAAAAAGTTCAAAACAATATGGACAAATCCAAAAGATCCAGATAGTTTTAGTGGTGTGGAAAAATTAACAAAATGAGTGAATAATTCAAAGAAAGAAACTCTGAAATGGTTATCTAATCAATTAGCATATAGTTTAAATAAACCAATGTTGAAACAATTTCCAACAAGACCATTCAAAACAATTGGAATCAATGATGTATGGCAAATGGATTTGATGGAAATGATACCTTATTCAAAAATTAACAAAGGATACAAATATATTCTGACTTGTATTGATGTTTTTAATAGATATGCTCGTGCTGTTCTACAAAAACTAAACCTGCGAATGAAATGGCTGATGCGATAAAAGAAATGTTTGCAGATGGCAAACCTCTTAATTTACAAACCGATTTAGGTAATCAAATTTAATTAATTAATTTTTAAATATTTGATTTAGGTAAAGAATTTTATAACAGCAAAGTTAAAGAGGTTATCAAAGGAATAAACCATTACTCAGTGTTATCTCAGTTCAAAGCTGCTCATGTAGAACGATTTAATCGAACTTTAAGAGAACGATTGAAAATATATTTTGTATATCAAGGTAATAAAACTTGGATAAATGTTTTGCCAAAAATTATTTTCAGTTACAATCATTCACCGCATAGAGGATTAAAAGGACAGAGACCTGTTGATTTTACTAAAATACTAACAAAGATAGAAAAAATCAATAAACCAAAACACAAGGTGGTGATCATGTAAGAATTAGTAAAATCAATTCTTCACCAATCAAACTTTGAAAATCGATACAAAAAAGAATCCTGTCATGTATGTGATAATTGATCATGAAAGCAAACCAATCACTGGTAAATTCTACGAACAAGAACTCCAATTTATTCCTGCTCCTACAATATTTAGAATTCAAAAGATTTTAAATACCAAAAAAGAAGGTAAATATAAACAATACTATTTTAAATGGCACGGATATGAAACTCCAACTTGGATATCTGAAAATCAATTGATTAAATAAATATTATGAAAGATTTTTATATTATTTGGCCTCTTATTTTTCCTGATAATGAAGCAAGTAAATTTAATGTTGAATTTTAAAATCCTAGTTACTTGGATGGTGAATGGCAAGTTGCTCTCATGGATTTTACCTTTGTGTTATAGTAATTGTAATAGTATTATAGTAATTCGCCGATACAATATGAAAAAGTAAAGATGGATGAAGAAATTAAATATTTTAAAATAAATAATTCAAATCGAACACTTGAAGTAATAAATCATACAAATACTCCTGAAGTTGACATGTTTATTGAAAGATATGAGAATTTAGTTGTTGTTTGTCCACATGTTTCATTTAACATAACGTTTCCAAATTTTGAACATGCTATTAAATTTGGATTAAAATAAGTATCTGTTATTAGTGATAGTGATCATTTTCGAATTAAATTACCTAAATTTACAGAAGATAAAACAATTGATCAATTTGGTATAATTATAAGTGTTGTTGAAAAAACAAAATTTGAACATTATTTCGAAGATGAATTATACATCAATACTTTATCTGAAATACATGGTCAGTTAATGACAATTAATCCGTCTCTCTTTAAAGATTTTAAAATACAAAATAATGAATTGGTTAAAATAAATCTTGCTGATAACATTTCATCAATAACCTTTGATAAAAATTTAACAAAAACATTGGGATTAAAGAAACAAACATTTACAGAGAAAGAAATTATTGGTTCAAAAATTCCAAAATTATTTAATCATCATCAACAAATGTTTATTTATTCAAATATTATAGAACCATTGACCCTTGGAGATGTAAGAGTTCCGTTATTGAAATCTATTTGGATAAAAAAATACGAACAAGGAGAAATTGTGCAAATAGAAATGAAGAATTCAATGTAACTACCAATTTCTATTTCTTCTATAAACAACATTGAAATCAATATACGTGATGATAGTGGAAAATTAATAAAATTTAGTAAAGATTCAAAAACACACTTGACATTACATTTTCGTAAAATAGATGATTAAAAAAGATTTTTATGTGAATTTGCCTTCTAATAGTTGTCCTCAGACTCATCCAAATAATGAAGCTAGTAAATTTAATGTCAAATTTCAAAATCGTATTTATTTGGATAGTGAATGGCTCTCATGGATTTTACCTTTGTGTATAATTATTTTCCTTACAATAATTCAAATGTTAAATACAGTAAAAGTGTACACCTAATTCTGTTTTTACGCAATAGATACGTTCCCCGAAAATACGCGTAAAAAATATCGCGTAAAAAAAGATATGGTGTCCATATAAAAGTAGAGGATTGGTTCTTCATTTCCAAAATCAACTAAAATAATGTGATTAAAGTATACAAATTCATGGATTTTACGTGTTTTATACACTTTTTATTTATTTAAATATATGTTTATGAATAAAATAACGACAAAAGAAAAAAATACTAATTTAACAAAAAAATTTCATTATTTAACAAAAAAATCACAAAAATTCATTTTAGTAAAACAAAAAGTGGCAAAATATATCATTAAACATATTTTTTAATTGCTGTCACTTCCTGATGATATACGTATTCGTTTACGTGAGACTTGAACGCCACAATCACTGCCATCACTAGAAATATTTTCCACTTCATTTTCATGTTGAAGTGGTGTTGGTGTTTTAGCGGTTCTAGTCAAAAATTCAGTAATCAATTGTTGTGGTCTGGGTTTGATAATGGTGTTATGTAATTCGCGATAATTTCCCATTAATAATTTCACGTCACGTTGAAATTTCCGAGCTCTTTCCTCAATAGGATCATGCTTGCCAAAATGATCGCTTTATTTAGCGGCTAGTTGAAGTCCTTCTTTAATTAGATCTGCGGTGAGGGTAGGAACCTCTACGTTGTCATCTTCGCTAATTTCTTGCACATCGGGTGTCTCAAGCGCAAAAGCAATGATTTCATCACTGCTAAGTACCGTATCCACTAATAGTTCTTCTATATCTGCAGACGATAGATCATCAAAACCTTCTCCGCCTACTTCATGAGCTAAGGCTATGATATTGCTAAACTCGACTGCATTAGAAGGTATCGGATCTTTATTTTTGACGCATTCCGGACAAAGGGACTTCCAAAATGCGTTTAAAGTTGATGGTTTTAGTTCGGATAGCGCTAATCCAGCATGTTTGATGCAGTCATTAATAGAAAATTTCTTCCACGCGTCCATAACTTTTAAATTGTCATCATTCATTAATTGATCTAAAATATACCGGAATGTTTGCTTAACATAATAGGTTTTAAAGGTTGCTATAATTCCTTGATCCAGTGGTTGTATCAACGAAGTAGTATTGGGTGGCAAAAAACAAAATTCGACATTTGGATGCTCCATATGGAGATGACCTGGTGCGTTGTCTATAATCAACAGAACCTTGAAATCAAGACCTTTATCGCTAATATAGCGGCGAACTTCTGGGACAAAATATTTGAGGAACCACTCCTTAAAAGTCTCAGTTGTCACCCAAGCTTTTTTATTAGCTGTCCAGTGAACTGGCAATGTACTGAAATTTATACCTTTCATTGACCGTGGTTTTAGAGCTCGATTTACAAGTAAAGGTTTTAACATTCGATCTCCTGAAACGTTAGAACATAATAAAAAGGTCACACGATCCTTGGCTACTTTAAACCCACTTGCAATTTTTTGGGATTTAGCTACGTATGTTCTGCTTGGCATTCGTTTCCAGAAAAGGCCGGTTTCATCTGCATTCCATACCTGATCAGCAGTGTAGCCACCTTCTTCAATTATTTTAGCCAATTTTTGGGGAAATTCTTTGGCTGCTACCTCATCTGCAGATGCAATTTCACCCCTAATTTTTATATTATGCAGCGTGTGCCTTTGCAGATAACCTGTCATCCAACCTGTACTTGCAGAAAATTCAAATTTTTTATCTCTCTGGCCTGATGTTTGTGGTTCCATTTCTTTCATCTGCTTATAGATCCGTAAGGCCATCTGCTTTATGCCATTTCCGTCAACTGGTATTCGTTTTTGTGAGCAATCCTCCATCCATATTACAAGAGCCTTCTCCATTTTCTCTTTTACAATGTCTCTTGTGTATGATGATGTATGAGCACTCATATTTGTTCCAGCAATCACAGATTTTCTGATAGCTTCTTCATTTTTTTTATTGTTCTTATGGTAGATTCTTTTAAATTAAAATATTTTCCTACGGAAGTGGCACCTTCTCCAGTGGCTAGTCTATCCAAAATTTTGATTTTAACTTCCAAAGAAATAGCTTTTCTATTCGTTTGTTTTTTAGCTGACATTGTTAATTGTAATGAGGTCCCTATAAAAATAATTTATTTGCAGGTAATAAATAAATGCACTTCAAATTATAAATTACCGTTAATTGAATTCAGGAATTGTATAAATCTCTTGGTAAAATCTTCAAACGCAATTGATACCAAATTTGGATTGGTATTTTATACTAAAACACCTATTATCGAATAACTTAATAAAATTCAAATGTTTTATAAAAATAAAGGTACATGTGAATGTAAATATTTTAGTTTTCTCACCTCAGAATTTTGATTATTGTACATACATTAAAATAGAAATTGTTTTAAACCTAAACTACAAATTAGCAGTAAACTATAAAGAATTATGTACATACATGTACATACATGTTTTTTCTTGTTAAAAAATGAATTTTTTTTTAATCGCGTTAAATCAAATCAAATTCGCGTAAAAAAAGTTCGCGTAAAAACAGAATTAGGTGTATTACATATAAGTTATGAGTACTTTTACTTTAACCAAGAAAAAAATGAATATACAATCAGTCACGACTCTCCATTTTATTTAATATATATTGATGGAAATATTTTGAACATTAATTGTAAATATTTTCCTTTTAACACGTTGACTGCCACGCGTGTTTACAACAAAATCCCCGTCAGGCCACTGTAAGATGCGTGCTCTGCTACCGCATGTCTGTTTACATTTCTTTCGGTACTCTCAGCCCGATATCTATTACGATCCTCATTTATCACGTTATTACTCTGCACGAGCAGTTGTAATCTTTGCCGTGTACCCGATGTGGCCTGATGAGAACTCTTGCTGTCACCCGAATACGGGTGACGTGGCCTGATGAGAACTTTTGCTGTCACCCGAATACGGGTGACACGGCAGTTAACGTGTTAAAGTAGAATTTGATAGCATTAAAGAAGCACAAAAATTAGGATTTTTAGAAAAAGAAATAAATTTTAAAGAAAACTTGAATCAAATCATTATTCCACCAAATAATCGAAAAATAAAGTATGATACGATAGTACTACAGTATTATTATGATATCGAGTATACTGATACATTTGAAGAAAAAATCATTACTGATCTTTCATAAATAAATGATCAATTATCAACCTTTTATTCTCGTCCATTTAAATCTATTTAAATTCAAAAAGGAAAAATTGTTAAAATTTTAATGGCGATGATGTCAGTAAAGTTCAATTTAGTAAATTTTTAGCTAATAGTTTAAGATTATAAGAAGAAGAATATATAGTAATACCCCGCACTTACGTACACTTTGGGACCGGAGCGTGTACGTAAAACAAAAATGTACGTAAAATGAATCTACTGCTTTTAATGATGAATAATATGTTTGAAATAAACTAAAACAATAAATACATAAATAAAAAGAAAAAGAAAAAGAGGGATATTATGCATGTAGTTTTATACTTTTATTTCATACTTTTTTATACTATATTTAATACTTAACGTGTATTAAAAAAACAAAACAATATTCATATACCGTATTTATTTTCTTATAACACACAGGCTTTAATATTATTGTTCAATACTTTTTTAATTTTTAAAAACACTCAACTTAAGAAGAATGCATCTGGGCGCATTTCTACAAAAGGATTCCACACAGTAGAAGTAAAACATATGAGAACTGCATATACGATACAATTTAAAAAGAATGTGTTGGATTTCTATGATGTAAATGGTGTGTCACAGACAGTTACCAAATTTTGGCCAGATCTAAAGTCATCATCGCCAGCTCGTGAAGCCAAAATACAGTTAATATGTCAATGGAGAAAAAATAAAGACCGAATAACAAAACTTGGGAATATGAATAGGGTCAAGAAATTGAAAAAGATCCGACCACTAGGAACTTCCTCGAGTCTTTCACCTGAAGTCGAAGACGAACTTATTTTCTGGGTCCGAACCCTGCGCCAAAATGGTGTCCCCGTAACCGACAGTATACTTCGTACTAAAGCTCGCCTATCGTGCAGACAAACCGATGTTAATAATTTCTTAGCAAGCACTGGGTGGCTAAAAACCTTTAAGAAAAAATATGGCTTGTCACTCAGAGCCAAATCTCATCAAGGACAAACATCCATAGTCCTTCCAAATCCGGTAGCCACTCAGTTTGCATTAGACGTTCGACAAAAAATGATTGAATTAAATGTAGATTGTGTTTGGAATGCCGACCAAACGGCTGTTAATTATGAAACAATCCCCGAAAAAACCTTAGATAAAATAGGTTCCAAGACAATATTCATACGAACAGCTGGGAAAGAAAAAGAGAGGATATCAGTATTATTGCTGGGATCTTCTAATGGACAGAAAAAACCACCTTTTGTAATATTTAAGGGTAAACAATCAGTTGTGGAGGCATCATCGTTGCAGAATAGAATTAATCAACATGGATTTGGTAGTTGTGTCTGGAAAAAAATACAGGAGATCAATAAAACCAGCACGACTCAAATATATTGCAACCAAAATGGCTGGTTTACAAGCGATATGATGGTTATCTGGCTTTATCATAATTTTTCCGACAATGTGGAGAAGCCAAAGATTTTATTATTGGATGACTTTACAGCACACTGGACAAGCGATGTTTTATCCGCTGCAAATATCCTTAATATTACATTGATGGAGATTCCATCTGGTTTTACATCAGTTTGCCAGCCTGCAGATGTTAGCTGGAATAAACCGTTTAAATCGCACTTAAGAACAATGTGGTCTGAAAAATTAAGAACGGATATGGAAGCAAATGAAGGCATATTCAAAGCAAAAGTTCCCCAAAGAGATGTTTTGATTGATTGGGTTGACTTTGCCTGGGAGCAGCTGTCTCATGTTACGATGATTTCTGGATTTTCAAAACCGGGCTATTTTGACAGACATGAAGGTATTGATGAGCCCCTAGGTCAGGGCATTCAAGATTCCAATTTAGTTGGAAATAGCAGCCTTTATCTGCCTGATCAATATTTTGAATAAACATTCTAGCTTTCCGTAATTTGAATGTACGGTTTTAATTTTCATATATCAAACAGAAAATTATTAAAGGTGTGTGTTATAAGAAAATAAATACGGTACATACATATTAAACAAAACTTAAAAATAAACATAAACTTCAAAATTCATCAGTAAATAATTTAAATATAAATAATGTTGTAATTCAAATTTAATTGCTCGATGACGTGGAGAATGATGTATCATCTTCATCTTCATAAGTGATGTAATCAACCGCTAAACGCTTTTTTGCTGGTGAGTCAGGAGATGCAGATGAACTTATTGAAAAAGTCTTGCGACTTCCTGAAGTGGATGCCAAATTCCGATTTTCTTTTGATTTTGAGCTAGGTGATATAGTTTTTGTAGCAAAAAAATCTTTTAAAGAGGTTTGTTTACTATGTTTTTTCATTTCCCTGTATAATTCTGAATAACAGGAATATGCGTCCATAATGTCTTTGCTAACCTTTGAACTCCTCTCAAAATCTGGATCGTATTTTTCAAAAAGAGCCATTCCATTTTGAAAACATTGGAAAGCATCTGATAAAATTTTGATTGTTAGTCCTTCAGATTGAGTGGATTTTTCTGCGACATTGCATTCTAAATTTTCAGGTTGTATCTGTTCATTTAATTCTAAAAGATCTTCATTGTTGAGAGGTTCATCGTAGGATGCTACAAGTTGAACTACATCATTTGAATCTACTTCTAACTCAAGATGTTGCGCCATATCTACAATATTGCCAATGATTTCAGCGTTATAATCTTCAAAATCTTCCCTATCGTTTGTCTCCTGCGGAAATAATTTATTCCAGGCCTCTTTCATTGTAGAAACTGAAATATCATTCCAGGTGTCTCGAATTATTTTTATGCAATCTAAAATATTGTATTCCGCCCAAACCTTTTTTAAAACTTCCCTACCTGAACCTTCTTTACTGTCAATTGCAGCAATTATTTTACTGAATGTCTTTTTTAAATAGTTCAGTTTAAATGACGCGATAACACACTGGTCCATGGGTTGAAGGATAGATGTGGTGTTTGGAGGTAAAAATTCAACTCGAATATTACCGTTGCCTAAATTTTGCGGATGACCGGGAGCATTATCGATAATTAATAAAATTTTATACAGTATTTTTCTGCTTCTACAATATCCTTTAACTTCAGCTGTAAAACATTTGTTAAACCATTCTTCAAAAAAATATGCAGTAACCCATGCTTTAGGGTTAGATCTATAGTAGACTGGCGTTTAGCTTTCGCATAGTTCTTTAACGCTTTTGGGTTTTCATAGCGATGCAAAAGCATGGGTTTAAGCTTATACGTTCCTGCGGCATTACCACCTAATAAAAAAGTAATTCTCTCTTTATTTACTTTATATCGTAGCATAGTCTTTTCTTCTTTAGAAATAAACGTTCGAGCTGGCATCTTCTTCCAAAAAAGACCTGTCTCATCGACATTAAAAATTTGGTCTTTTGTATATCCTCCTTCTTTCACAATTTTTGCAAGTTTTTCTGGATATATTTTTGCAGCCTCAACATCTGCAGCTGCTGCTTCACCGGTGACTTTAATGTTATGTAAGTTGTATCTGTTTCTGAAACGAAGAAACCATCCACGACTAGCACAAAATTTAGTCTCTTTTGCGCCTTTTTTAACTTTTAAGTCATTAAACAAGCTTTGCGCTTTACTTTGAATAATAGCCTGACTTAAGGGTACGTGTTGTTTTGTTTGATTTTCTATCCAAATGACTAGTAATTTCTCCATATCTGCAACAAGACCGTGTTCTTTTCTTATGATGGTACTATTTATTGGTGTAGCATTTTTCACTGCAAAAAGAATTTTATCTTTGTTCTTGACTACAGTGTTTACAGTAGAACGTTTCAAATCTAGTTGGCGGGCTACTTCAGCTTGAGGAGTTCCGTCATCGCACATTCTAATTATCTTAACTTTGGCTTTCAGCGAAAGAACATTTCGAGTTTTTTTAAATTTTTTATCTGCCATTTCTTAGAGAAAAAAATTATTTTAAGAATTTAAAAAAATAAAATAAACGTATTTCTACTTACTGTGCAAGTTAATATTTCATAGAATTATTGTTCCAAAAAAAAAACTATACATAAATCAAAATAGAAAAATTATTCTTTATTCTTCTAAAGTCGAATTAATTATGAATGTTATGTATTTATATTTTACAAAGGTTTTTATATTGATTTATTTCTACAAAAGTACATTCATAATTTATTATCCTAGTACATAATTTATTTTCCATAAATTGCAAAACCAGAAAAAATGTAAGTAATAAAAGTACTTGTACGTAAGTGTGAATCATTGTACGTATAATGGGCAAATGGGGACAAAAATGAGATGTACGTAAGTGCGAGTGTACGTAACACTGGGTATTACTGTACAGACAAACTAATTATTGGGTTTAAAGAACCTGAAATACTACAACGTAATCAGCAATTCATGATCTATACAAATATTATTGCACCAATTATTATTGGTGATACATTAGTTCCTCCCTGAAATGTATTTGGGTTGAAAAACATAAAAAAGATGATTTAGTACAAATAATTGAAAAGAATTCAATTTACTTGCCGGTATCGTCTTCATAAATAAATGTAATGTACAGTTATATATTTTATTTATTTTTAAACAAGGTTTAGCGACGCCTTGTTATTTTATTGAGCGTAGGTCGCGCTGGAAAAAGAAATAAAAAACTATATAGCGATAATTTACTATGGTAAATTATCGCTATACAAATATTGACAATTAAAATATTCAATAAAAATTTGTGTTTCAATTCAAAGACAAAGATAAGGTAGAGATAAAGATTCAAATCCTAATAACAAGTTAAAGATTTGTGTTACAATACAAAGATAAAGACAAAGATTCAAGTTCTAACAACAAGTTAAAGATTTGAGTTTCATTATAAAGATAAAGACAAAGATTCAAATTCTAATAATTAGTTAAAGATTTGAGTTCAGTATCATGACAAAGACAAAGATTCAAGTCCTAACTAACCTATCTTCAACTACAAGGTTGTCATTTTTATTCTCGAATAAAGGTTCATGTTAAAAAATCGTTATTGTTGATTTAAAAATATATTTTTATACGTTCTAACATACATTCACCCCAGCTGTCCCGAAACAGTTTATTTACTGGAGACTCGGCTGGGTTCTACAGCATTCCTTTGTTATACACTAAACAAAAATTACAGACGACTCAAAATAATACTAATAATAATAATTTTAAAGATGTTGAATTTATTTTTAATTCAATCAAGGTTGAAGGATCAAATGATAGATTTGCACACAAAGCACTAATAGAAACACTTATAAATTATAACGGAGATACTAAACGAACATCTTTAGATGGAATGGGGTATACTAACAAAGATCTTACGAGAAAAACATGGATTGAAAAATCAAAATCCTTTTCTTTATGTTCCCCACTTCAATTTGATTTCTTTGATCAACCTAAATATTTACTACCAGGTGTTAGTGTTCGAATTAAATTAACAAGATCAAATCCAACACTTAGTTTAACTTGTGCAAAGATTGAACCGAAAATTGTATTATTTGATGCAAAATTAATCGTTAGAAGTTCGTGTTGAACCATCGATTTTGGCAGGACATCAAACTGGTCTATCTACAAAAAATGCAATTTATCCTTTAAGAAGCAAAGAAGTTGTTGATTTCTCATTGCCTATTGGTTCGTCCTCTTTTTATAAATAACAAATATTTGGAGATCGACGATTACCTAATTTTATTCTTGTTGCATTTCAATCTAGTAAAAGATTTAGTAGATCGTTTTCGGAATCATTTTCTATATTTGATCATTTTAATGTTAAGTCGAAAACTTTAAGTAAAGGAAGTGATTATCATGAAAAATATAGTCAAGATTTTGAGAAAGACGATTATAGTACAAGTTATTTGCAATCGACTGTTAGAAATATGGGATATTTAAATAAAAATATGAATTGTGGTATCATCATGTCCGATTTTAAGAACAAGTATCCATTCTTTACATTTGTATTGGCAACGGATTTTGATCTTCATCAAAGTCAGTTACCACAAAGTGGAAATTTACTATTAGATATTAAATTTGCATCTTCACTTACTGTAGCTGTTTCTATAATTGTATATGGAGTTTTTGAAAAAGAAATTCAAATTACATCTACTCGTACTGTTTTGGTATATTATAAACCAAATATAGAAAATCAATTAATCAAATATGAAGTAAGAAATAATTTAAATAATTTAATTTTTATTAATTTAGTTCTATTCAGATACAAATTGTTGGAAGAAAATTACTAGGAAAATAATTTCTAGGTGTTTTCCCATTAGACAATATATGTGAAACCAGACAAAATATATGCATTTGATCCAATGGGATTCTATTATCCGCCTATATTAATCAATAAACTACAATCAATGTCCATGCCAATTGAATACAATCGAATACGCTACCAAAATCCAATGACAAAAACATGTGGACAACATTGTTTGACTTGGTCTATGATATAAATTTTTAAAATGAAAATGTATTGTTTTTTGTATTTAAAATGATGTTAAAGAAAGAATGTTGTAATATTAGAGTAAATAATTTGTTGTTAATTGAATTATGTAATGATGATAATCTTTAAGGATTAAAATAACACATGAAACTATCTTCAATGACAACAATCATCTAAATAAGAAACATAATTCTTTAATTATTACATAATTAAATAAAAAACGTTAATCCTTTAATTATTATGTAATTATTAAGAAGGATCAATAAATGATTAGTTTTTTCATTTTGTCATAATTTACCTATACCAAAGCTTGTAAGATTTTTGATTTTTTAATTATTAAAATTTAAATATTTTTTTTAAATGAAAATATGTCTATGATTATGTCTATGCCCAAAAATAATATCAAAAAATTAATAGAAGATAAAAATATTAATGAAAAAATGCCCATTATCAAAAAATTAACAGAAGATAAATGTAAGTATTTTTGAAATTATTAATAATTTTTTATTTTAATTTTATTCGATTTATATATATTAATGATGATATAAGGGGAAATCACTCACAAAAAATTTTTAGATGATATTTGTTAATGATAAGAGGAAATCCCTCGTATTTTTATGATATATTAATGATAAGATACAAATTGTTGGAAGAAAATTACTAGGAAAAGATGATATTTGATGATATTTGAAATTTGTTAATGATAAGGAGAAATCCACGCAAATATTTTTAATTGTAAATTTGATAATTGTCCTTAATATTGTATGTGAAATTATATAGAAAATAATAATTTTTAGACATCTTTAAAATAACAATAAAACGAATACTTAAATACATAAATTTATTCAACAACATTTGTAATTTTCCAAATTGGTTTAATTATAGCTCCATTTATCTTGACTCCTTGAATAAGTATTCGAACTTTTGACTTTTTATCTTCAACTATTTTACAATCTTTTTCACAGTTGATAAATGTAAATTTTTCATTAAAATACATTTTTTAATAATTAATCTAAGAATTTCTACAAGATTTTTTCTATCTTCTTCCCCAATATCTTCAATTTGGATATTGAATTGATAAGTTTTCAAATTAACTGGTTTCTACAAAAATTAATAATTTAAATAATTAATTAAAAAATACCTTGAATGAATAAGTAATAGGATATTTCAAATAGTACATATTATATTGAAGGTATTGAACAGGAGGTTTACATACCATACCTATAACAGATGTACTATTTTCTTCTAATAGGATACTATTTATATTAAACATTTTTTTTAAATTTAGTTAATTAAATTTTTCATTTATATCAAATATTAAATTCTGATTGGTTGCATAAAATATTTAGGAAAATTATTAAAAAATTTCATTTAAATTATAATATTTTTTTAGTCAATTCTTATTGAAATTTTTATTTTATAGGTATACTTTACCCGAATTATTGTTCAAAAAAAACATAATAATAATTGCCATTCTATAATGGAAAATTATTACATTAAAAAATATTATAATAAATCTTATTTTATATGCCCCATATGCAAAACTAGTGACCCCGTAACAATAACCATAAAAATCATTTAGATAGGTTTAATTTAAAAAAAGACACTGTTTTTAAAAGACCCTCAACCGTAGAAATAGATATTACAAATAAAAAAATTAAATTAGATACTTCTTCTTTTGAATCCCAGGACGAATTAGATGTAGTTGAATCCCAGGTCGGATTGCCTTTGTTGAATCCCAGGACTGGTTGTTGAATCTAATGATGGATTTGACAACATTTCCCTTGATTTTGGAATGGATTAAATACTATACAAATAGATGGAAATGTACCGATAGTTCAAAGCGATTTAAGAGGTACCCATCAGATATTGAGTTTAAATACTAGCGATTTAAATATTAAGGAAATAATATTTCCATAATCGTTAATAATCAAATTAAGAGATATTATTAACGAATTAGGCTCCGTCAAAATTCAATTCGGAATAACAATCGAATTTAAAAAAGACGGGGAAATAAAAGTTAATAATATCTCTAATAACGCGAAACCATTAACTGAGTCATTTTTTGACGAAGGCATTAGAGAATTAAATCAAAAAATAACAAGCATAACCGAGTTAGGTAGTAGTTGGATAATAAAAAATATAACCGAAATTCAAAAATAAAAAATGTTTAATCAATATAAGAAACACTGATGATTCGTGTTTTTTATATAGCATTTTAGCAATTTTAAAATATGATGAGATTAGTAGTTATGCCAGAAATAGGACATCGAGTTATAATCTAACAAACCTTATATACGATTCATTGAAATTAAACGATATTAGAAAATTTGAAGCCAAAAATCCTGGTTTGATAATTAATGTCTTCACTTACGATAACACTAGATTGTTAAAGGAAAACTATGTATTAAAACACCCACATTTGGATATAATTAGGGTTTAACAATATTCGGGTTTCTCAAATATTCGAATATCAAATAATAAATTCTTAAATATTCGAATTATTCGAATATTTCGAATACTTACTTGACTATGTGATAAAAAAATTTTGAAATAAAAAAGGAAAATTAAGCAACGATTATTTATAATATTATTTATTAATGAGACTGAAACCAGCTCTTTAAAAATACAATAGCATTAATAGCTTCATCTCGCATTCTGGTTCTAAGTTTCGATACCACAATTCCAGAAGATGAAAATGCTCATTCACTCTCGGTTGACGTTGGTTTAACTGTTAGCAGTGCATTATAAAGTAAATCCAAATTTCGTGATCTTACTCCAGTGGCTTCATAAATTTGGAATTCTTTGTTGAGCGAATTAAAATTATCACCATTAATTGGGATTGAAGGAGCTTGACTTTTTGTGATTGCTAAATTTAACTCATCGGCAATTGATGTAGGTTCAGGTTCAACACGAATGACTACAATTTCATGGTTTTCTTCACTGTTACTATGTTGCACATTAACTTCTTTTAAAAATAATCGTTGCATTAGTTCTTTAACATATGATAATGTAATGGTTCTAGGTGAATAAGAAAACCATTTGTTGTTTTCTTTTGATGCTGATAAATTATGCAGAAACCTCAATATTGATACCATTGCTTTATTTCTTCTCTCATTTATACGTTTGAGTAAAATTTCTTGAAATTTTATGCTTAATTCAGATTCTTCTTCCGCTAACTTATTAAGTAAAAATATAACTATAGTCTCGCAAGTTAATAATGTAGCATCTTTTCTGCTTAGTGCTAGAACCGCAACTTTTAAAGGAGCTAGAACTGCTAACATATTTTTAAGAGTGGTAATATTGATTTCACAAATTTTATCAATAGCATTTAATTCAATTAAACTGGTTTTTATGCAGCTATATAACATTAGAAATCTTTCGATCATTGCTTCAAGAGAATTCCATCTGGTTTTAATATCTCTTATCAAACTTATTTCTTTTTGAAATTCTTGTTTCACGTATCGCTGTAAAATGCTATTTTTGGTGGGTGACCGTCTAAAGAAATCCACGACCTTTCGAATTTCTGTTATTGCTTTTTGGTAATTGGGTAGAAGAATAATGCGGTACTCTTGTTCGGTTTCAATTTCAACAAATATTTCACCATCATCAAATTCATCATATGATTCTGATTCTGAATCTAAAGTATTTGGATCTCATATTTCTTCTTGATAAATATGTTTCTCGTTATTTTTGTAGAACATATCCATCACAGCTAAATGAATAGCATGATTCATACATTGAACGTGGTGTGTTGGATTCTCACGCCCAAACTTACACATAACACTTGCACCATCAGTGGTTGATGCAACAATATCTTTTGCAAATGTGATACCAAATTCTTTTAAATGTTTGTCTACAATTCTTTGAGTTTCTATGGCATCACAACCTCCAATTATTCGAACCATCCCTAAATTGAAAAAAACCGAATCATTACAATGAATATTTATATTGAAATATCGTTTATTGGCTAGACTTGTCCATTCATCGAGCGTTAGACTGAATCTTTCACTACTTTTTATTCTTACATTTAACCTTTCAATTGTAATAATTTTTTGTTCTTTAAAATAAGAAATTAATAAATCCATTACTTTTGCCGGATTTTTGGGTAAAGTATATCCTTTATCAGAAATAGATTGTCTTATAAAAGAACTTTTTGTTATTCCATTTACTGTGAAACCATCCTCAGAAACTAATCTTGCTACAATTTCATTAAGTTGTTGTTTTTTCGTGNTGTTTTTTCGTGGTAACAAAATTTAAAATACTTGAACTGGTACATATTTTTTTTGAATTGAAATTGGAGCTGTCTTCTGTCAAGCGCTTGGCAGTAAGATCCATCATATGTTTCAACTTTAAATGATTTAACATGGGAGTTGTAGTAGATCCTTTGCAAGTTACCTTGTGTGGACATTTTGTACAAAAGGCCTCATCTCCATTTCTTTTAAAATACTTCCAAACTTCAGCCCGATTACTCATTATTTATTAATAAGGACTGAAAAATGTGAAATTTTAAATCCTTAAAAATATTTATACTTAAGTAATTGTTACTATTCTTCCAATATAACAAAGTTCCTTTATATTTATATTTTTAGAATATTAAATTAAAATGAAATGTAATTACCTTATATTTTTGTGTTTATACATATATATACATGTATATACATATATAGATTCGAATATATAGCGACATCTTTTATATTTCTTTTTGTAATTTAAGCTAATTAAAGAACCATTAATTATTCGACGAATAATTTAAGAAAATATTCGAATATTGAATATCAAATGTTGTACAGATTATTCGAATAGTATTCGACGAATATATTCGTGTGTTAAACCCTAGATATAATACGCAGATCAAATATTTTAGAAGAAAAAACAATTAATTTATTATTATTAAAAAAAGGAAATAATTTCCATTATGTCGCAATACGTAATTTAAATAGGTTAATGAATTACCACATAAATACTAGATGTACTACACAAATACAATCGTTATGGTGTCAACTATGTTTGAACTGATTTAGATATAAACATGCACTGGATAAACATGAAATATTAAATAAAAAAAATCAATAAGGAACCACTCTTTACACATTCCCCGAAAATAAATTAAAACAGTTTACTGACTGGTCAAAAACAGTAACTCCTCCGTTTGTAATTTATGCCGATTTTGATGCTATTTTACCTTCAGATAATATACATTTTCAGCGACATATACCAATATCTGCTGGTGTTTTACTAATAAATAATTTTGATGAATCTAAATCTTATCAATAGTTTATTGGTTAAGATTGTGTCGAACACTTTTAAGTGCTGTAGAGGATGTAGCCTTACATAAAGTACTACCTTATTATTATAAAATAGGTAGGAAACTTATTAAGAATTTGACTAATATTGAGCAACAGCAATTTGATAATGCTACTCTTTGTTACCTTTGTAGGAAAAGTATCATCGATCCTGTTAGAGATCATGATCATTTTACGGGGAAATACTTTGGGTGCTGCTTGTAGCACATGTAACATAAATAGAAGAATAAATAAAATTTTACCTATCATAACTTGAAAGGATACGATATGCATCATATTCTTAAAAATGGATTAAATAAATTTAAGAATTAAATTTATTTCTTTGATAGCTCATTTAAGGAAAATTAGTTTAAGATTCATTGATTCTTATCAATTTGTGAATGATTCTTTAGCTAAAGCTGTCAAAACTTTGAATACTTTACCATTAACCAATTCTGTTTTTACTGGTACTATTGTTTCTGAAAAAGGAATCTTTCCTTACAATTTTGAGACTTCTTTAGATATTCTACTTATGAGTTACCACCAATCTGGGAAGGTGTCACTGAACTCGAGTATGAAGAAGCTCAGGAGATTTGGGTTGAAACTAAATGCGTAACTTTATTAGACTATATGATGATATACTTAAAACTTGATTGTTTTCTTTTCACTGATTTCCTCCAACAATTCCGTTTGAAATCAATTGCTCACAATAGGTTAGAACCATTGAACTATTTCGGAATTCCTGGCATGTCTTGGTCTTCTTCTTTAATGTCATTAGATGAACCAATTGAATTGATAACTAAAAACGAAATATTTAGCTTTTATGAAGGTGGAATAAAAGGAGCTCTTACTTTTGAAAATAAACATTTTGTAAAAACTGATGAAAACACTGAACTGCTTTATATTGATATTAATAATCTTTACGGTTGGGCTTTAAGTCAACCATTACCTTGTGGCGAATTTAGTTGGATGCTTGTTGGATTTGATTTAATATTAGATGAATGTATGAATTTAAATCTCGAATCTTTGTCTTATGAATAAACTCTTAAAGTTGATCTTGTAATTCCTTCTGAGCTCCATGATAAGTTGGATGATTTCCCTGCTGCTGCTGAAAAAATGAAACCTGTCGGGTCAAAGGTTGAAAAATTATTATTAACACATCATCCAAAATCTAATTATGTGATTCATTGGAGGTTAGTAAAATTATACTTGGCTCTTGGTGTTAAAGTTACACACGTAAATAAGGCTGTAAGGTAACAATCACCTATTTTTAAAAAATATATTGACACAAATACAGAATTAAGATCAAAAGGTAAAAATACCTTAGAAAAAAATTATTATAAATTAATAAATAACAGTTTGTACGGTAAAACTGTTGAAAATCTAAAGAGAAGGATGAATCTTCGTCTTTGCACAACAGATAGACAATCTGTACTTGATCTATCTAAACTTAGAATGTATGAACTGCAATATATCGATTTAGAAAAATATCGTAATGAGTTAAGTTGTAAAATTAATATTGTTACAGGTTGTAATGTATTGTTATATTTTATTTTATTTTATTTGTTGGTTGTTTTGGTTCAATGTAAGTAACGATTTTGTACGTTGCTCGTGGAGAAGACTTTTTATCTTTTTTTTAAAAAATTAAACTATATAGCGATAATTTACCATAGTAAATTATCGCTATAGAAAATGGATCACAAATAAAAAAATCCATAAAAAATATTTAAAAAACTATAAGAAACTATTATTATATATTTGAAAGAAGGTGATCGAAGATATAATTACCGAAAAGAAAATATTCTTATTCTAGTTACTATTATTATATATTTGAAAGAAGGTGATCGAAGATATAATTACTGAAAAGAAAATATTCTTATTCTAGTTCCTATTATTATATATAAACTATTATAATTTTTTTTAATACAACAACAAAACAATAAATGGCAACCAACCAAACAAACCCGACAAACACTACACAGATACCCAACATTTACGAAAACACTCATACACCAGAAAACAAACTATCATTACAACCCTAATGCCCACACAGTAAACACGCACACAACACAATAAAGCAGCAGTTATTACTACAACCTAGACAATTCATCCGCTGTAAACGCAATACTTAACCCTAAGGCAAACATCCCAAATTTCTTTACAGGCGAAAATGGGACACCACAAAAATGGCTAGAATTCGCTAAACTAACATTAAGTCTATCAGGCATCAAATCATCCAAAAACAGTTTGCTCTCACATAATTGCCGCCCTTCCAAGCAACATCCTCAACGAGATAGCCGATAGAATAGAGGAAATATCAAAGGATGACAACCCTTTCGAAAACTTATACAATACCCTAATAAATAAGGAACAAAATAAACAGACAAAAACTACTTGAATCCTGTTTGAAAGATATACAATTGGGTAACGACAAACCGTCTGAATTCCTGCGACATTTAAAAACAAAACTCGAATACTTACAGACCCAAAATAACAAGCACCGGGTCAAAAGAGTTTATCAAAGACCTATTCATGCGCACAATGCCACCTGAAATACGCCGGATTCTAGTTGTCAGCAACTGCATATACCTCGAAACCCTGGCAAACATAGCAGACAAAATCAACGATGAAATATACCCGACAACATGTAGAACATACCAAAACAAAAATTATTCCAAAAATAACGAACAAAAAATCCCGGTACACAATAGCTCAGAAACTACAGAAACGAACAAACTCCTCTCAACTTTGGTAACAAAATTCGACGAAATAATTATCGAAAAAAAAGTCTAAGAAAAGACATTACCGAATTACAAAGAAGAGAATCCAGGAGAACACAATATTATGAAAACAGGCAAAATTATCCAAGACAAAATACAAGATCAGGCAGCCCCAACAGCTATGACAGAAACAAAACATGGAACAACCCTAATAAAAAAAACTATTCTTACTACCACAATAAATTTGGGAATAAAGCATACAAATGCAACAAACCCTGCACCTTCGACAAAGAAGAGTCGGGAAACATATAAAGTCACCAATGATAGCACCGACAATTGGTGACAGCCAAACTTTCACGGTGCATAGCAATGGCCTTAACTTTCTTGTTGATTCAGGCTCAATAATTTCATTGTTACCGAATTACTTATAAAAATACAAAAACAGAAACCGCGAATTTGTGTGCAGCAAACGGCAGCCCAATCAAAACATTCACGAAAGAAAACATTAAAATCACCATCAACAACACACAATACAATTGGCAATTCTCTATCGCTGAAGTCAAACAAGCCATTGTAGGAGCAGATTTCCTCTCAAACTTCGATTTACTAGTCGACTGCAAGAATGGAAAAGTCTTACCAAACAATTTAAAAGAAATATACAATAAAAATAAACAATCCAAGAAACAAATCAATTGTGACATCGGAGTAATAACAGCCCAACACGGTGAAACAAAAACAATTAAAACAGAAACAAACTGGCATATACCTAATGAAATCGCAAAACTGATACAAAATGTACCAAAAATAACTAATAAACTAGAGGCAAACAATAATAAAATGCATAACCGAACACATAATAATTAGCAACGGAAACCCAGTCCATGCAAAAGTCAGACAATTAGACAAAAATAAACTCGAAATAACGAAGAAAATATTCGACGAACTACTAGAAAACCAATCGTCAAACACTCAAACTTAAACTGGTCATGAGCTCTCATGCTTAAAGAAAAGGCAAACGGCGAATGGCGAGCCTGTGGAGACTACAGAGCATTAAACAATATCACAACAGCCGACAAATACCCAATTCCAATAATAAACGACATCATTTACAAATTTAACAAAACCATAATTTTCAGCAAAATAGACTTAAAACAGAAATAAAACTTTTGGGACAAAAAACGAAAACGGAACAAAACCATTAGACGACAAAATCAAAGCAATCAAAAACTATCCGTTACCCAAAACAACAAAAGAGCTAAGACGTTTCCTTGGCATGATCAACTTTTATCACAAATACATACCAAAATGTAGCGAAATGCTAGCCCCTCTCAACGAACTTAACAAAATAAAGAGAAACATCAAAAGAAATTGGAAAGAAAAACTAATAACAGCTTTCGAACAGGCAAAAGAAAACCTGAAAAACGCAAGCATCCTAATCTATCCCAACCAAGAATTACCATACATAGTCAACACAGACTGTTCGGGATTAGCAATGGACGGAACGATATTCCAAGAAGAAAATAACGAAAAAAAGACCAATAGCTTTCTTCTCAAAGAAACTTAAAACTCACCAAATGAGATTCTCAACTTTTGACAGGGAGTTATTAGCGCTACATGATACAATCAGACACTTCCAATACCTATTGGAAGGAAAGGACTTTGAAGTGTATACCAATCATAAACCCTTAATGAACGCAATGAACATGAAAAACCCTTCACCGAGACAAATAAGACAATTAAACTATATCTTACAATTTAATTGTAAAATAAACATAAGTGCAAGAATAGAAACCAAAGTCAATGCACTTAACATACCACCCATCATAGAGTTAGAAAATTTAAAAACTAAACAAAAACAAACAATAGTCGAAATTCCAAGGTTGAATTCACTTCAATTGAAAAGAATAGACAGCATATGGTACGACACTTCAAACGACAACAACAAAAGGATTATAGTACCAACAGAACTGCGTGATCAATACCTCTAGAAATATCACAACATCTACCATCCGGGAAACAAAGCCACATACGAACTTCTGCATACCAAAGTTGTTTGGCCTTATATGAGAAGGGACGTAAAAACGTTCGTAAAAAATTGCCCACAGTGTCAAAAGAATAAAATAACAACAAAACAATTCAAAACAACAATTGTACAATTCCCAAGTTCTGAACCGTTCGAAACGATACATATCGACATGGTCGGTCCTCTACCTCCAAATAATAAACACGAGTATTTATTAACTATAATAAACCAAAGAACAAATTGGTTCGAAGCCATACCCATAAAGGAAATATCAGCAGCAAAAATATGCAGTAAATTAGAACTAAACTGGTTCGCACGGTATGACTGCCCAAAAACAATAATCAGCAATCAGGGTAGACAGTTCGAATCCGACATTTTCAAAGGACTTTGCAACAAATATAACATCAACAAAATCAGAACAACGGCATACAAGTCACAATCAAATGGAAAAGTGGAGAGATTACACCGATCAACAAAACAAGCAATCAGAACAAAAACGAATAATAACAACAACTGGTTAGAAAGATGGCCAGAAATACTAATAGGATTACAAAACAATCCGTCTATGGTAAATTATCGCTATAGAAAATGGATCACAAATAAAAAAATCCATAAAAACCTTTTAAAAAACTATAAGAAGAAACGATTATTATATATTTGAAAGAAGGTGATCGAAGATATAATTTCCAGTTTGCACAAAAACACGGTCGATTAATTTATTTTCTATTTAATAAAAGTTGTAGTTATTGTTCGTGTTTATTTTTCTTTTATATTCTAATTGGTATCTAGGCGTACACTGGACTTATTCGACTTATTCATAAACTCGACTTATTCATAAACTCGACTTATTCATAACATACACACACGCCAACTGTCCCAAACAGTTATTTTGCGGAGACTCTGTTGGCCTCTACAAACTTCCTCTATTCAGCATCACCTCTAATCAAGAATTGTTTTCCAATACAAAGAATCGACTTTCTTATTGTGCTCCAGAACTGTTGGCTTAAAGAATTAAGCAGTTGACAGGAATCAACATCGAGGAAATTAGTCGTATGTATTACGAGTCTGTGCTAGAATTGAGGTTTAAATGTCAAGAAGATTGTGAGGTTTGTATGAATCCGGTGAAATTACCTTGTCCTTTTAGATGTAGATTTTGCCAAGATTATAAGAAGAATGAAATTGTGCATATTTTACTTTCAGAATTAAGAGCTTATTATAAGCAAATACTTGATTCTAAATAAATTTTGTATCTCTATTTTTGTGTTGTTAATTTTTATATGTTTAAAGTACTTGTTTATTTTAGTTATTTTCATTTTTGTGTTTTAAGTAAAGTCTTTAGTTGTTATTATTTTATGTGTTTTAAGTATCCAGTTGTTAGCGGAATTATTATCATTATTATTATTAATAAAAATTTGTATTTAATTTTGTCTTTGAAATTGTTTCATAAAAATTTCCATTTAAAATTTCATTTCTCAAAAGTTGGTGATTATTCAAACTATTTGTTAACAAATTTTAAATTCTTACTTTAATTTACTTATTTAAAAATTTAGACCATCGATTACTTAATTTTAAAAATTAGCCCTTAGTTTATTTAATTGAAAATTTGAATTTACTTTAATCTTAATTATTACTACAAATTCTCATCATCTTTCAAAATTTAACCCTTAAATTACTAGAATTTAAAGTTTACCTATTTAACCACTAATTTCACGTGGTAATTGATTTTTTATTGAAAATCCTAGGATCCATCGAGACCCCTCGCTATAGTCAGAAAAATCCATGCTTTTTTAACGAGAATCGGATTTTGAATTGAAAATCCCAAGCAAATAAGCGAAGCTCCTGCAGCAATTACATAACCGTTAAGCAAAAAAAACTTACTGCAGCAATGGATGGTCGTGCTGCGGGGAGCTACTA